>JALMQS010000379.1:17196-162697 GCA_024734495.1 Forficula auricularia
AAAATTATAATAATTAGTCAAAATGTGATCGGGCAGACAGTTTTTTTAGGAGAGACTTATAAATATTGAAAATATTATTTTCAAAATTCAACAGGTTATTAAGTTATTTACTATTAGATAAACAAGTCTTTTAGTTAAAAAAAAGATTCCGACTAGTATTTAATTTAATTAGATGGATAAAAATGGTTATCTTGATAATTCTCCATGAAGAAACGACTCGGCTTCTCGCTGGAACGCAGAACGAGAAAACATGTAATTACATTATGTTTCCGAGCTTCTTTGCTATAAGAGGATCGCCGAAGGAAACCTGAATGAATGGAGTGGAAAGGATGAGATCCACCCAAAAGAATTCCAATGCTCAATTGGCCTGAACGATTGGGATCTTCCCATTCTTAATGGCTTAGGCAATCGCTTGATCATCGCACCCTCTTTTCTTTCTTTATGAGCTGTGCTTTGCAGCTGTAGCCTGTTCAGTTATCTGTATAGGTGGTGTAAATCGTGGCGCGCGCGGCGCGTCCGCCTCCGGCGTCGGGGGTCGTAACTCAGATCCTGACCAGGGCCACGTGCCTCCCTCAAACCCAACCAACGGGACAGCCGATTCCTTCCCCGGTTGGCTCTCTATCAGAAAACACTCGATCAGACCATCGAGAGGAAAAGGAAATATTTGCAAAAAAATTTACACTAGGTATCGTATTTGATAAAAAATAATTTTTAGAAAAAAAAACTGGCTTCAAAAAAATTAAATGCAACAAATAAAATAATAAGAACTCAAAAAATAAAATAAAATGCGCTAAAAGGTATAAAATAATTATCTTATTTAGTTACAACTAAACGATGAAATTGTTACAGCAAATTACTTTTTGAAGTCGGTGCCAAACATATATACATTTTATGAATGGCACTCGACGTATCTTAGTACGTTTGGTGTGTACTGAATACAACATCGCGTAAGCACGATTATATAGTTTGTTTGGCACCGACTTCAAAAAGTAATTTCATGTAACAATTTCATTGTTTAGATGTAACTAAATAAGATAATTTTTTTATACCTTTTAGTGCATTTTATTTTATTTTTGAGTTCTTATTATTTTATTTGTTGCATTTAATTTTTTTGAAGTTTGTTTTTTTTCTGAAAATTATTTTAAGAATAGTGACTTATGATAATACCTTGCATGCATCACGTAAGAGAAAGATTCAGGCGAAGGAATCAGAAATTGATATAAATTTTATAAATTTTATTAAACCAATTATTTTATATGAATTTATGCATACATTGTTTTTGAGCTTCGATTCCGGAGATTACTTCTCCACCATCGACTGTCCTTGATCATCTTTTAGTCCTTGTTTTGAATAAGAGGAAAAATCTAATTAAAGAAAAAACCTCTTTTCCGATAATTATTTCAATTCCATAATCCAATCCCTATTATTAAGAAATTGATATTTTTTTTTTATAAGTTTTATTAAACCAATTATTTTACATTAATTAATGTATACCTTGTATTTTAGCTTCGATTTCGGAGATTGCTTCTCCACCATCGAGTGTCCTTATTCATCTTTGAGTCCTTGCTTTTTAATAAGAGGAAAAATCTAATTAGATAAAAAAACCTCTTTTCCGATAATTATTTAAATTCCATTATTCCCCAATCAAATCGATTGGTATCCTTCCCTCTCTCTCTCTCCTCAATTCAATTAAGAAATTGATAATAAAATTGAATTCATAAATAGAGAAATTATCTCGAAACGTTAGCGGGTTTTAAATGAACGTTTTAAGATTGTTTTTTTTTATAAAAGATTTTATTTATTATAATTTCGATTATTTGCACATAAGAATTGGAGATTTCCGTTATGTTGTCATTGATCATATTATCAGAACTTGAGCAAATTAAATGATACCACCTCTACGGTACCCCCTTTCCAATAAAAAATAATTATCGAAATCGGTCCATATACAAAGAAGTTATGAGGGAACATACATAACAAAAAAGGTCCAATACGAATGAAAAAAAAACGGGACCAATCGGGTACGAGACTGAACCCAATGCAAAAAACATCCAAATTTTCAAAAGGAAGAACTACTGATTAGAGTGCATGAAATGCTGAAGGAAAAGATAAATCTAATCGTTTTAAGAGAAGCTCAAAGATATTATCCTGTAATTTGACATAAAATTGTATGTTAATAAAATCCATCGTTATGAAAAAGTTCAAACTAATGCTAACAAAAAAAAAAAAAAAAAAAAATACCAAATCACCAAAATTTTCAGATAGAGCTTATCGACTATACAACTTTTGAAAATTTGCTAAAGAATTTGATCAAATAATATTTAGAAAAACGTAAATGATAAATATAAAATGAATACTCTTAAGAAAATAGACTATCTGTAAATTCAAAACCTGATGAATACAATTTAGTGACTTATGCTTAATATAAATATTTTTCAAGAAAGAATTTAATTAGGGTCAAAAATCTAAGATTATAGTAGAATATTTTTATAATTTATATCATGAAAATATTCTACTAAAATCTTAGAATTTTTGACCTAAATTAAATTCTTTCTTGATATATTTGGTTTTCACCAGTGAGTTGTATTTTTGAAAAAAAAAAATCTATCTAATTTTCAAAAAAAGAAACTCAAAACTTCGGGGTAATTATTTTAATAAATATTTTTATTCATTTAAGACTATAGTTTCTAATCCCTTTTGCTTTTATATACTACATATCACCTTTGGATTTATTATAGATACTACTACTTTATCGATATAGATACTATAAAAACTTTCAAAAACGTCACTTTAACGCAAGTTCTTCGTCCTTTGCTGTGGATGGAAATAAAATTAAAAAACAATTCTAGTATACATACAACAGAAACAATTATTGATTTACTTTTTTTTAAGATTAAAATTTGAATTTTTAGTGAAATAACAAACACATAATTAATTATAATTATTTATTGAACAAGAACAATTAATACAATACAAATTTACAACTATGACGTTATTCTGCGATCGAAACGTTCTATTGTATTATTTGTTCTTATTAAAAAAAATAATTATATAATTAATTTTGTGTGATTACACTAAAAATTCAAATTTTAAATGTATTATTTCATAATCATTATTTTAAAAAAATTAAGATTTTTTTACAAATTTGTACTAACTCACATGAAAAATTATAGAAATTGTTAATTTTATAATAACAACTTATTCTGCGATCGAAACGTCGTAGTTATTTATATTATTTGTTCTTCTTCAATAAATAATTATAATTAATTATGTGTAATTTCACTAAAAATTCAAATTTTAATCAAATTAATCATAAAAATAAAAGGTTCAATAGCTTCATTGCTTTTTTAAAATATTATCAATAAATACAATATTACAATTCATTTAGAAAATCTTTAATATTGGTTAGATAATTTTAATTTAATTTAAAATTTTTTAAAGTAAATAAGACAGGCATATATTAAGCGGGACCATGTTTGTTTTTAATAGGCCTCATCTTGAGCCCCTCTTGGATGATGAAGAATGGCAGAGAATAACATAAAAAAAAGGCCGGAACCATTGATGGCTGAATCCGATGATTAGATAATCAATTAGAATAATATTTATAGACCTTGTTGGGCTATTGATTGAGGCGCCTGGATTGAGAATCACATCACAAATCCCGTCACGCAAACCAAATTATTATCCTATTTGGTTTATTATAATTTAAATTGGATCATTTAGTTATTTTATTATGAATATATAAAAAATATTCAATCGATGAGAAATGATTTATCTTGAGGTCGAATCAAAATCCACATCCAGAAGCAATTTAAATATTCTATATTAAAATTCAGGATTAACACTTGTAGTGGTTGTTCTTTGATGAATGATGCATATTAAATAGCCACCAGCAACATATTCTAGACCAGGGGTGTCCAACCTTTTGGTTTACACGAGCCACATTTGAAGAAAAAAATTGTCTCAGACCGCGGATAAAATATTATAATTCTATTGATATTTGTTATTCAAAAAAGATAGTAAATAATTAAGAACTTTATTATTTTTTTAGCTCATAGTGAGATTCTAATTTTACTTTTCGTAAATTGTATACTTGAAAATAGCTTCTCGTATATGTAAATACATATATAAACAGTGATATTATGTATTAGTATTTATTTATATATTTTCCTGGCTAGGTAATAAATATAAAATTCTAATAAAGAGACAATATTCTATTTTTCTTTCAGATTGCTATCTAATTGTTATTCTAGAAGATTCAATCATAAAGTTTGCAAGTAGAAAATTTATTTCTAATGAAAAATGGAGTCGAAATAGACCAAAATGATGATTATTTTTTTAGAAATCTTGAAATCTAGTTCCAGATTCAAAGTTTAAAATTAGGACTTTTTATTTTTCGAAAACTTCCCAATAGATTTTAGGATTTCGTATTTTAGAGAAAAAAATTATCAGGCCAAATTGTTGTGTGTTTTCCAGTATCTACATGTAAATCTTAATGTTTTAAGGAATTTTCTGACTTTATATTGGGCCACGGATATGAAGAATGATAATTTATTTTTTAAAAGGTTCACGGATATAATAATCCTTGATTATCCATTATCAATTGACATGTAAGAACGTGGAAAGATCTAAAAGACAAGTCCTGACAAGTTTTAGTCCAAGAGAGAAATTATCAATTAATTGTGATTGTTCTAGAAATCCCCGATTCCTTGTCTCCTTATATAGGGTGGGACATTTAACTTTTGGAATTTGAATCAACTATAAAAAAAAAAACTAATGAATATTTTTTCAAAATTAAGAGTTTATTAGAAAGATTGGACATTTTCATTTATGAATGAAACACAAAATCATTACTCGATTTCCAAAAACAGTGCGTAAAAGATCGATTGTTACGTTGGTTGTGTGGCAAGTGGCCTCGTCCTGTTGAAACCAAATGTCACCCATGTCACCCTTTTCAATTTTTGGTAACAAAAATATTGTTTTTCATTCTTAAATGAAAATGTCCAAACCCATAATTTTGAAAAAATTACGATTAGTTTTTTATAGCTGATTCAAATTCCAAACGTTAGATGGCCCACCCTATACTAGATAATAATAACTATAGACTTGGTTAGTGTAGTAACATATAAATTACTGAAATAATAAATCTTTTAGAAAATGAAAATATGAGAAGAAAAAGAATTTTTAAATATTCGAAACTCCATTATTTTTTATCTTAGGTATATTATAATTTTGCTTTTAGTGAATTTTATTCTTGAAAAAAGCTTCACGTATTGTACAAATGTACATTCATATATCGAAAAAAGGGAATAAATATATCTCTACATATAAATCTCAATGTTTTAAGGAAGTTTATGATTTTATGTTGGCCCACAGGTTGGACAGCCTTGATCTAGACGCTTTTCCAAAAATATATTCATTCCAAGGGAGAGGAGTTTGAATTTGTTTTCTATCAGCTGCGTGTGTGTGTGTTTACAGCTGTCGCTGTTTTTTTTTTTTTGTTTTTTTTTTTTGAAAAGTGTCTCAATCCACCTCTAGCGATGCTGGTACCGTGGTTATTTATGGTGGCTGAGGAGGAGCTCTCTTCACAAGAGCTTGAGCCTGCCCTTTCCGCACAGCCTGGCCTCATATTAGCTGCTAACTCCCCCAAATTCCCACAAATGGTCACCAAATCGCCCCAATTAGTTTGCCAGACAGGAGACCTCCTCGCCACTCCTTGGACTGGCAATTAAATGCCAATTGAGTTAAGTAACCAGGAACTAACTGGTGCGTCGAGTGCGCTGCACGTCCTTGATTGGCAAAAGTTATTTTTTCCTATGACTCTAGTCGAAGATTTCTCATCAAGATTATTTTCCATATGTGAGATGACCTTATATTTTTGTTGATATTTTTCCAACATTAAAAAAAAATAAGAATTTTTCAAAAACATACTTTTATTTCAAAATGCACTAAAAAGTTTGCTTCCACTAAACTGGCAAATTTCCATAAAAACTTAATTAAAAAAATAAGCATGACGTTTATTTTAATCAAATTTTAAGCTAAAAGCGCCTACGCTTTAAATTTTTATTTTGTTATCGTATATGTAGGTTTGAAAATATTTTGGCTATTAAAAAATAAATAAAATAAGACGAATAGTAGAGAATTGGATAAAATTAAATTTTATTTTTTTTAAATGGGCAATTTATTTTGACTTCTTCAATGGCTAAACTGATAAAACCAGGAAAATTAGAAAAAACTTATAAATAAATTTAACATTTGGTAGGGTTATGCATTAAAAAAACATTTGGTAGGGTTAGAAATACCTTATTTTATCACAGTCAAAATAAATTGACGAAACGTCTGGCCCATTAAAAAAAAAAAAAAAAAACTATGTTTTTATTTTATCCAATTCCCTACTATTCTTGTTATAAATTTATTATGGATACGAATAATGTAACATTAAATAAATAATAATGTCTACTTTTTTAGTGCATTTTGAAATTTTTGAAATGAAGGCGTTTTTTAATATATATTTTTATTTTATAGGTTATACTCTTAAATTTGCATATTATAAAAATTTGAACTCTATTCTTTAAGTAAGATTTATCCATTGATAACCTTGTTGTACTTTTATAAAGCCGTTTGTAAGCCGTTACATTTAATTGTATATATATTCGGTCATAGCTTAAAGTTCCGACGAAGATGTCAATGAAATAATTCGATATAATTGATCCAATTTCTCTTCAATATAATTCATAAATATCAAACTAGTTTTTCCATATTTTTCCTGTATTTTTATTTATTTATTTATTGAGAGAATATCACGTGATTGGCCGGTCAGATTTTACGCCTACAGGGTATGTAACCATATTGCTTGTTTATTGTGTTGCAAAGCGTATAGTACAGACTTCTACAAATTATATTTATTAACTTATTGTAAAAGAAAAATATAATAGATATCTACCTATTAGCAACTTTTTTTATTTGCTCTTACCTCAAGTAATAAATAGTAATCAAACAGTATTTCTAGAACTTCATTAAAAAATTTCGCTGAAACAAAATTTTCATTTCTTAAATGGAAACTCCTGTTAGTTTGTATTAAAGCTGATAAAATTATTTACCAATTTATACTCCTAAATATACATAGTCTAGTGTGTGGTATGTCCAAGTAATGATATAATTTTTTGGTCCTAGTACCTATAGAAAAGAGGGGCTCATAATTCCCATTAGGTATGTCTCCCCTCGACTTCTTGTGTTTTCAACTAGCTAAGGATAATGGCAAAATATTTTACTTAGATTTTTATAATTAACATTATTTTAAATATTGTATATTATGATGATATTTGGAAAAAAAATTGATGAAATTTCAAAATTTGATTAATAGAATAATTTTCGTTTCTTTTGAAAAATAGCCGTACTTAAATTAAAAAAAAATGTATTTAAAATATAGTTAATAAATAAAAGCTAGAAAAATAAAATAAATGCTTAGTAATTTATTTATGTATATAAATATTTTTATTTTAGTTTCCTTTCTTAAATTTTTTGCAATTATTTATAATTTTCTTTTTCTCGACTTTAACGATATTATAGATTAATTATTTTTTTCTCAATTATGTATGGATCAGATTTATGCGAGTCGGGCAATAATCTTCTTTAATTTATATCAAGAAGGTTTTTTTTTTTGGGCTTTTCGGCCTTTTTAGCCATAAGCCACTTTACGATACTATATATTTATTTTTAAAATTTGTCTCTACTCCCGGGGTCAGATTTTAGCTGGATGCCTCGAGTCGGATTCGAACCCGGGTCCCCTGGTTAGCTCGCTGTCATGCTACCGCCTAGCCTATCTGACCCCCCCATCAAGAAGGTTGATAAACATAATTAAATAAATAAACAAATTTTCAACAAATTTATTTCTTGAGAAAGCATTATTTTATTTATTGAGTTAAATTGAAAGTTTCTTTTTGCCGAGAGTAACATAATTTTTATAAATTGAAGGAGACAATAAAAGACTGTGTCTTCTGCAACACTAATTCCTGTGAATCAATTGTAATAGACTGATGAAAAGGGCAAAGCTCTCAAAACAATAGTCTCGTTATAAATAAATTAAAAATTTATAATTCCAGCAGAAGACACACTCTTATTTTCTCCTTCTATTTTTTGAGTGAATAGAACATGTTGATTGGTACAACCTTAGTGGGAGATAAATTTAACCTAATTTATCGCGCGGAGAATTTACCACTGCTCGAAGCCCTTAAAACTTAGTAAATTGGATTGTATCTAACTTTCTGAGATTTGGCTCGTGATTCCGGCTTCTTTCCTTCTACTTTGTTCTTTTCACGATGGAGGGGCCAGCCCATACAGGCCTTTAGGGGATTCACCTTCTGGTGTATCTCCTTCTCACATCAATATCATTAAAAAAAATCTATACGGCTAATATGGTATGCAACCGAATTACGGTTTTTCGATACATATTGATGTAACTAGGGCTGATTAAATTTTGAGTATAATCGTTTAATCAAAATTGAAAAAAATCATGCCTGATGTAAACGTCTTAACCTTTTTTTCAAAGGTCTCTTATTTTATAGGCATATAGATTTCAAAACATAGATATCGTAATTAGAAAATCATTGAAATTTTGTAAAGATAAATTTGAACTTTGCCAACAAGATGATAAATGACATTTGATCGAATTTCACCCCCTTCTTTATTCTTAGAGTTAGCGAGTGAATCTTTTGTATCAAAAAAACAACCCCGTCTGCGGGAGTAAGTAATAGTTTTATATTGAAGTTCGACTCCCTCCTTCTTCTAGATCCAATTCCTTCTCAAAAGTTTAATCGAAATACAAAGAGAGGAACTTTTTCAGCAGGAGGAATTTACAAATAATTAATTATTTCTTGTTCTCAATGAGAATGTAAACAAAAGTATCCCCATCTTAAATGCGAGCAATGATTAGGAAAGTTCAAGCCAAACGGGCCAAAAGTCCCCCTTTTAAAACAGTTTTCAATTTCTTATTTTCGTATTTAATACAATGAAGTAAATACATTATACATATTGACTAAAGTTTTGGTGGTTGAATACTTTATTAAAGCTTTTTGAAATAAACCACAATATGCACTGTTTAATACTATAATTCAGTTACCTTGCCGTCGCCGTGGTATCTAATACTTTAAAACGATCCCAGATTAAGAGATTCAGTATTTTTGTTTGCGTGCACATATTTGTTAGTGTTTTAATAAATATATTAAATAGAGTAAATGTGGATTATTTCGAAAAGTTCTGATAAACGGAGTATAATACTGTAAATAACTACTTAATACCATGTTGTATTATTCGTATCTATAATAATAAATTTGTAACAGGAATAGTAACAGGAAGAATTTTTATTAAATGGGCCCGACGTTTTGTCAATTTATTTTGACTTCCTCATTGTTTTTGACAAAGAGTGATAAAATGGGCCACTGAGGAAGTCAAAATAAATTGACCAAACGTCTGGCCCATTTAATTAAAACTCCGTGTTTTTAATTTTATCCAATTCCCTACTATTCCTGTTACTTAATACCATGTTTTGTTCTTGACTCGACTTGGTATACTTGGTTCGGTTGGGTTATTAGAGTAGACTCAATATAAAGCGAGTTGAATAATATGGCCTAAAAGAGACCCAACAGTGATACTCTCTGTATCTCTAAAAGAATTGAAACGACTAAAAATCTTAAAAGTATAGGGCATTTCTGGTAGACTCTACTGTTGCATAGTCGAAAAAATTAACTAATTTTTAAGCTACGTCATGCGGACTAATTTAAGAAGAAAAAAATAATAATTAATAAAGTAAAGGAGTGTAGTTTTACAGTGAATGAAATAAATCTCAAAGAGGAAATATATTGAGTTTGTATAAACCTCTTTGAGTTTTATTTCATTCACGGTGAAGCTTGCACTCCTTTACTTTATTAATTAATATCATGTTTCACCTAAAACCTACACCACTTTCCCTAAGTAAAAGAAAAAAATAATACTTAAATGATTATGACTATATTTTTGCTCCTTTCTATAGCTATATAATATAGACTAATTGTAATTTCCCAGTCAAGCCTATTTTATGTATAATAGCAAACGTAGAAAGCCAGCTCATTTCCACTATCTATTACTGGGACTAGACATAACTAGAATAACTAGAATATTACTAAGCTTTCCCGAGAAATTACGAGTATTCCTGTCTAGAGTAGGTACTAGGCCATTTTAACTCGAATTATCCGTCAGAAACAGAGATTGGTCTAAATCTATTATTCCATTTTATATTTATTTATTTGTAAAAGATAATTAATTTTCTCGCCAAAGCATTTGTGAAAATGGCGTAAAGAAGTCGATAGTAATAAATATAAATAAATACAAGAAAAAAATAATATAATCCATTGATAAAACTAAAATTAACACCATATCTTAGTTTATTTATGTAAACTGAATTTTAATTGCCATTTATGAAAAATTGATAAGTGTTATCTAGTATAAGTATGGATAGTATATATAAATATAAGTTGAGCTGCATTTTTTGCATTTATAATTTTATCAATAGAAAAAGTTACACTAAAAAATAAGTTCTAGTCTCCTTGTGGTCTACTCAAAATATATTGCCTATTTTCTAATAATGAAATATATTTAATTTAAAATAATTAATCAATAATATCAAGACTAAGATTACAATGCGTACCGAAAAAATTAAATTCGAAAATTTAATCTGGGTCCAACTACAAACTATCTAAGCTCCTCATTTAATGTACGCAAGGCCTTTATTATATTTAAAATAATATTATTTTATTTAAAACAAAAAAAAAGTATTTTTCAACCAATGAGGAACAAACTAAATTTCAAAAAAAAATGGAATTTTTCTTTTTTGGTTATTAAAAATTTCAAAAACAGTTTCAAGAGTGCTGTAGGTATTGTTTTTTAGTATAAAATAAATATTTATCATAAAAATTTAATGATATGAAGTAAATTTCTTTTAAATTGAAGATGAAGGTAACCTTTTCAAAAATTATAATCTTAAACAAATGACCTGAGATCTTTTTCTGGATGAGAATCACTGAAGACTTATTTATTCGAAAAACTGAAATATTTTGAAATTAATAAAAATTTCTAGAAATTAATTAAACAAATTGAAAATAAAGGCACAATATAAAATGCGTATGTTTCTTAAACTAACTTTGTTCTAATAGATTCTAATTTAATAACTATCAATCTAAAATTACACAATAAGTCAAAGTTTAGAAAATATGTATATTTATAAATAAAACTAAGTGACCATACAAAGCAAAATATTAGAGTAATCGGTGAACTCATATATTTTCTATAAAATTAGTATCGCGTGAAAACGATTTCCTATAATATTATTAGAATATTCAGTCCGACATCCCGTGTGAGGCTCCCACAAATAGCCAGGAGCTCCTAGGTTCTACACATTCTTCTAGGAAATTTAATTCAGGAAAACTAAACGATATTGACCAGAAATTTGCGTTTCTTTTAATTATAATTTTCAAATTATCTTATATTCTTTATCAGAAGAAATTATTTACAAAGCTAAAGAATTTCAGCTTAAAATAGGACTTTTCGATGAGAAGTATAGTTATTTAGGCTCATGACAGCGACGGTTTGTCCACTAATCCTACAGTTGTTATCAGTGAACTCATTTTTTGATAATCCTGGGTATCGAAGCAAAGAGAATATAAGCGTTTGCTTTCACAATTTGATATCAGAAGGACAAAAACCGTGTGTGTGGAAATTAAAAAAAATAACAAGTGTTTAATAAAGTCTTTCAGCTTTTGGTATTTCTTTTATTTAAAAATTGACGTTTCGGTTATAGCCATCTTCGGAGCTACAATGATAAACATATGAGATTAGTTTAGTCTCGTCTAAGTAACTAAATCACTGCAATCAATCAACTACAGTTATATCTACTAAAATTGTCAATATTTATAAAAATTTGTAGGTATATAGTTACACAACACATCAAAAAATAATATATACTCGAAATACACAGGATATATACTAAATTATATACAGAATATTTATAAAAATGATCTAATGATCTTTTCAAAAAAAAAAAAAAAAATAATAATTCCAGTCTAAGACAAAATGCAAAATGCGAGAGATTTGAAATTTCAATTAAATATAAACTTTTTTTAATCATTTTAGTAGAATCAACTTTTCATAATCACAAGCATCAAAACATTATCTCCAGAATAATATATGATATTCGTTGGTTATTCGCAACAAAATAAAAAAATTAATTTGTAAACCTTTTATGGAATTCTACTCAAATTCTTGGATATTTTTCAGATTACAAAATAATAAAGATAAAACTCAAAAAGCGCATTTTGAGGCACCTATACCTAATTTGCATTTAAGTTTATTTTTATATTAATACAAATATAAAATATTCGCGCTTATAGTCAGTCATATTTTGATTAGCACAGCTTAAGATAATCTTAAAATTCAATTAAATTAAATTAATTTCTATTATTTGGAAATTAAAAAATAGAATAACCCAAAAAATTTATTTATAATATTTAGAATGATATCGAGATATATACCTATATGTAAAAAAATGTATATCTGATAACTTAAATTGTTTTAAATGAAATAATTTTATTTATTTATATATTTTTTATTTATTTACCTGAAAATTGATAATAATAATTAACAAGATTTCCGACGGACTCTGGATTATTGCTATATACCTATAAGCTATAAGTAATATCCGAAATATGAAGTCATTTTGTTTTTTAGCTTTAACAAAATAATTTTCTATTAAACTTTAGATTATTATTCTAATTTCGAGATTTTATTTGTTTTTAATTTTTTCAATAGATTAAAAAGTTAATTATTTTTTTGTTTTAATTTTCATTATAGATAGTTATATGTTTATTTGCATCAAGTAGAGGACAGCCTCAATGATTTTTCTTTAAAAAATGAAGAGGGCAAAGCCCTCGAAACTATAGTCTCGTTATAAATAAATAAAATTTATAATTCCAGCAGAAGACACACTCTTTTATTGTTTCCTTCAATGATTTTTCTTTAAAATAATTTTTCGTATAAAATGAAAAAAATAAAATTTATTGAAAATAACAATAATTATTATTTATTTATTTATTATTTTTTAATGAAAAACAGAGAATTCAAAAAAAATCTTAAGTCATGGTGGTGCTGAAGAAATTTTTTATAGGTGTTAAATAAAAACAAAAAAGCTTCTTTTTCAGCAATTTTTAATTCGAATGGTTGTTTAAATTAATCCAAATATTTCAGAAACTTTTACAGTATTCCTTAGGCTTTAGTGGACCTCCAGCCAAAGACGGTGCAGAGACGCTGATTTGGGTGGAGATCCACTGAAGAAGGAATACTGTAAAAGTTTCCGAAATATTTGAATTAATTTAAATCAGTATTTGAATTAAAAATTGCTGAAAAAGAAGCTTTTTGTTTTTATTAAACATGAAAAAAAAATTGTCTAAAATTCTTTATTTGAAAATGAATCTAAATTAATTTTAATTTTGATTTACTTAGTTATTATTAAGTAATTATGAAACGATTTTCATAAAGATCAAATTTTCGTTTAGATCTTTAATTAATCATTAATCATATTAACTATTTTCTTATATCGCATTTCAAAATCGTTTCAACATTATGTATTGCTATATTTAATTCTTCTTCATAAGATTCCCAGTGAATTAATTAATATTTTCTATTAAAATGATAAATCTAGAAAAAATTATTTTCTATAATAAATAAATTAATAGTATCCAATATTGAAGTAGTTAATATTATGTGCAATGTCGATTCTTTCGTTTCAGACGACGCGTCGCGTTTTACAGCTTTCAAATTTAATGCACGTTATATTTAAAATTATTGGATAAAAATACTTGGTAGGTTTCACATTAAGATATAAAAATAAAACGAATTTATTTTTGGAGAGTCTTCAATCTCGATATATATATTTCGGGTGGATAACCCATCTTCAGGAGCAACAGAAAGTAACTGCCCGTAGCCACCCGAAATATATATATCGAGATTAAAGACTCTTCAAAAATAAATCCGTTTTATTTTTATATCTTAATGTGAAACCTACCAAGAATTTTTAATCCATTAATTTTAAAAAATGTTTCACCAAGTACCAACACCAAATTCCTTAAAAACTACCACGTTATATTTCTTTAAACGATTATAACTTAAAAAAACCAAGAGTAGTTATATCTATTGATACCACAAATTAAAGGCGGGGCCCTAAGGGTTTTAGAAACTAAAAGAAATAGTCAAATTGTCTGAAATTTGATTTCATCCTTATTATTGCTTAGAGATAAATAAAAACTTCGCAATTAGTTTCATTCTCTTCAATTTTCGATTTATTTAAATTGTAAAATTAATTTTAAATTTGAAAAGGAAGTTTTCTACTTATACTTCTGATTTCCAAATTCATGAATACTTCATGTGGAAAATGAACAAAAGTTAAGTATTTTAACGATGAGATGATTTTCAAATGAGTTATTTATGAATTTGAATTCAATGGGAGAAAATTCTAAAAGTTGATTAAAAAATAGAATAATTTTTTGATAATTGGGAGGCATGTCTATTTCAAACAACACTATTTAAAATTCTTAGTAAATTTTCAACGATTCGAATTCATTCCAATTACGAAGAATTTTACCAGAATGGATGAAAATAATAATTTTATGAAAATTTCTAAATAACATTCGAAATTTTTTTTTTCTAAGAACCCGCAACTGCTTCCTAATCATACGCTGTACGATACACTCATTACTTCTTTGGCAATTAAAGTGAATTGCCTATAACATATATTTAGCGATTAGCATAATAAGTTCTACATGAAATCATCTTTTTTTTCTTTTACTTTTTTTTAATTTGAAAATTGCTAAATTAAAATTTGTATATATATATATATATTCGTCAATTCTCTTTGAAAATGGTTTAACGATTTGGATGAAATTCACGGGTTAGGAGGGTTTTGTGTTGGACATTCGATCTGTCACGGCCTCATCTTCGGCTAAGTTGTTTTTGATGGGTTTTTTGTTAATTGAAACAATTATTCACAGGTGGTTGTCTCGATAAAAATGTGTATTTACATTTTTATTCAATTTCCTTTTAATAAATAATTGGTTTTTTTAATTTTATATCCCACAATAAGATCATTATAATTATTATTATATATATTAAAAGTTTGAAAATTTAATTGATGAAGGGAAGATGGATGGAGATATACCAATCGACTTGATTGGGGAATAATGGAATTGAAATAATTATCGGAAAAAGAAGTTTTTTTATCTAATTAGATTTTTCCTCTTATTAAAAACAAGGACTAAAAGCATGAATCAAGGACACTCGATGGTGGAGATGTAATCTCCGGAATCGAAGCAAAAAATACAATGTATACATTAATTAATGTAAAATAATTGGTTTAATAAAATTTATAAAAAAAAAATATATAATTGATTAGGTGAAATGGTGGAGTGGAACCAATCGACTTGATTGGGGAATAATGGAATTGAAATAATTATCGGAAAAGAGGTTTTTTTATCTAATTAGATTTTTCCTCTTATTAAAAACAAAGACTAAAGATGAATAAGGACACTCGATGGTGGAGAAGTAATCTCCGGAATCGAAGCAAAAATACAATGTATACATTAATTAATGTAAAATAATTGGTTTAATAAAATTTATAAAAAAAAATATATAATTGATTGTGAAAATGGTGGATGGAACCAATCGACTTGATTGGGGAATAATGGAATTGAAATAATTATCGGAAAAGAGGTTTTTTTATCTAATTAGATTTTTCCTCTTATTAAAAACAAAGACTAAAGATGAATAAGGACACTCGATGGTGGAGAAGTAATCTCCGGAATCGAAGCAAAATACAATGTATACATTAATTAATGTAAAATAATTGGTTTAATAAAATTTATAAAAAAAAATTAATTGATTGATGGACGAATTGACGAAATATGGAATTGAAATAATTATCGGAAAAGAGGTTTTTTTATATAATTACTTTTTTCCTCTTATTAAAAACAAGGACTAAAAAGATGATCAAGGACAGTCGGTGGTGGAGAAGTAATCTCCGAAGTCTAAGATCAAATAAAATGTATGCATAAATTCATGTAAAATAATTGGTTTAATAAAATTTATAAAAAAAAAATTAATTGATTGATGATTGAATTGGAGAATAAATCGGAAAAGAGATTTTTTTATTTAATTAGTTTTTTCCTCTTATTAAAAACAAAAGATGTTGGCAAGCTGAAGAAGATCAAGGACAGTCGATGGTGGGGAAGTAATCTCCGAAGTCGAAGATCAAATAGAATGTATACATTAATTCATGTAAAATAATTGGTTTAATAAAATTATAAAAAAGAAAAACATTAATTGGTTAAAAATCGAATTTTAAATCCCACAAGCGTATTTTTCTGTATTAGAATTTGTCAATTTAATTGGTGAACTCAAAAATTATTTAATTAAAAAAATTATTATACGGTATTTATTTATATACCTATACATATATACACATAATCTGTGGGCCACTACAAAACTTGAAATGCAAAAAATGGGTGAGGGGTGGGGGCGAGGGTGGAGGTGACGGTGGGAGAGATGTGTGGGTGCGGTGGTGGAGGGGTACGGGAAGCGAGGGAGCGTTTCTGGGGTGGATCGGAATTGGGGGTGGGGTGGGGTGGAGGGGTGGGGGTCCGGGGGGCGAGGGGATTAATATATAGCTTTTAACTGAAGCAAAAAGTTACCGAGCATCGCTCGGTGGCCAGGTACTAATCATTAAATCGAAAAGTCACAACAATTAAAATAAGTGTTTATAATGATATTAAACTTCGTTATACTAAGATTTAAGAGAATATTTTCTACTTAATAGAACTACTTAGTTGAAATTTTTCAGTTTAAAAAAGTTTATTTCTCGTGTCAATCCAGTAGATAGTTATATTGTATTACCATAATAAAAATGCAGCATTTTTTTGTTGAAGACAGAATTAAAAAAATCTTAATTTATGAGGTGAATGTGGAAGATATGTTAAGGGCTGCCATTTAAATGAATGCGAAGCGTTTTCCTAATAGGAAACACCCTCACAAGCTTCATTTTATTGTGTTGTAAAATCTGTTAAAAAAAAATAAACAGGAAATGTAAAGGCTACGAAGAAACTGAAACAGGCCAAAATAAGGAAATTGGAAATGGAATTCATCCAGAAGACTTGCAACACTTTGGAATGTCTCAGAACAGTGTCGTAAAATTATTAAATTATTAATTATTATTAAATTATTTATTTAATAATTAATTATTTAATCATTATTATTTGATAATTAAGTTAAATAATTGTTAAAAATAATTATTAAGAATTTTTTTGAGATCTAATTGATTCATGTATTTTGTTTATTTGATGTCGTACAAAAAATAGTTCTTATGAAAGTTGTTCAGTGTTTTTTTTGTAGATTAAGTAGACTTATAGAAAAATATAGGTTTCCATTTAAAAAACAGAACTTGAACTTGAAATACCCTTGAAAGCTTGTTCTAGGTCGACAAACAATAGCGTAGTTTAGTTTCCCCCTCGATATAAACAAACTTTTATTTGACATTTTTTTCCATATAATGCTGTTTTTGAATTATAAGACTCAAGATAAAAAACTCACCCGATATATATATTTTAATTTTTTTTTAAGTTACAAAACTTCTTTTTATTAAAAACGTAACCATCCACTATTTCCATTTTTTTTAGATAATTGTTATTTGCAATACAATTTTTCTCTTGAATTATTTTTATTAATTATAAATTTCTTTATTCGTTCGAGTGAATATGTCGCGCGTTACCTAATTTAAAAATTTATAAATTTATTTCCATCTAGATAATTGAATTAAAAAAAAAAATATTGCTCTGAGAGGAAATGAGAAAGAGATAATTAAAAAGTCAAAATCAATGAAATGTTCAAATGCGCCCTGGAATATATATTTTTTTTTTGCTCTCTAATAATTTTAACTTTTTAATACACCTTCCTTCACAAGTAATTAAAAAAAATCAGAAATAGGTAGAACATAAAAACATTAACTATGATTTTTTTTTTGCTAGCATTGCATTTTCTTTTAACCGACTTCAAAAAAGGAGGAGGTTCTCAATTCGACTGAATTTTTTTTGTCTATGTTACCTGATATCTTCCCCAATTGTGAACAGATTTTGATGATTTTTTTGCATTGGGTTCAGTCTAGTTTCCGATTGGTCCCGTTTTTTTCATTGGTATTGGACCTTTTTTCTATGTTTGTTTAGGTATAACTTCTTTGTTTATTAACCGATTTCGATGATTCTTTTTACATTAGAAAGAGGGTACCTTAGGGGTGGTCCCATATTAATTTGGTCGGGTTCTGATGATATGATCAATGAAAAATTAACGTAAATATCCAATTCTTATGAGCAAATAATCGAAATTATAATAAATAAAATCTTTTATAAAAAAAATCAATGTTGTAAACGTTCATTTAAAACCCGCAAACGTTTCTAGAGAATTTCTATATTTATGAATTTAATTTTATTATCATTTTCTTATTCATTGGCCCGACCCTTTCTCTTACTAGATGCATGTAAGGTATTATATTAAGTCACTATTAATAACATCACTAAAAAGAGAAAAATAAAAATAATTTTTATAAAAAAATAAAACCGACTTCAAAAAAATTAAATTCAACAAATAAAATAATAAAACTCAAAAATAAAATAAAATCCACTAAAAGGTATAAAATAATTATCTAATTTAGTTACAACTAAACGACGAAATATTAACATGAAAGCACTTTTTGAAGTCGGTGCTAAACAAACTATATAAGCGAGCGTACCCGCCAATCGTACTAAGTAAAATCCTTCGAGTTTGATTCATAAAATGTATTAGTTTGGCACCGACTTCAAAAAGTGATTTCATGTAAATATTTCGTAGTTTAGTTGTAACTAAATTAGATAATTATTTCATACCTTTTAGTGCATTTTATTTTATTATTGAGTTTTATTATTTTATTTGTTGAATTTAATTTTTTTGAAGTCGGATTTATTTTTTTTATTTTTAGTTAAGTAGAAAATCAAAAAGTAAATTAATTATGGAAATTCTTTTATTTATTGGCACATCCCGCTAATTGGAAAATATCAAGAGTATTTTCATCCGTGTTATATTTTAAAATTTGTAAAATTTTAAAACACTTTCAATAAATACTATACATTGAAAAGTTTTTATTTTGGCGAGAGTAGCAGAGTTGATTCATAAAGAGAAACAAAGAGGTTGCCCTCTGCTAGATGCAAATAAACATACACACATATATATCAAAAATATATATCTGTATATATATATTATTTATTTGTTTAAGACTATAGTTTCGAAGACTTGGCCTTCATCATCAGTCTTTTTTAATTATAAATATTATTTTTCAAGGGGTCAGTATCGCATGGATATTGAAGATTTTTTGATCTTTACTTAATAAATAATATATATAAAAATATATATTTTTGATGTATATGTGTGTATGATTATTTCCATTAATCAGTTGACAACCTCTTTGTTTCTCTTTAAGAAATACTATACAACTAATTCATTGTAAGTTATATTAAATTTAAAATTTACAGAGCTTTTTAATGTTAGCATATTTAAATAATATTTTTTTCATATTTCCTAGTTGAATCAATTTACCAATCTTATAGAAAATACTTTGATTTTATGAGGTTTAAAATAAAAATTTATCAAAAAAATCGAAGAGTACTTACATACAGTTTCAAAAACAAGATTAATATTTTCAATCTCAAAAATTGCATATAAAAACACTTTAAATAATTTTTTTGTATTTTTTTCTAAAAAGTATGTAAAAATACAAAAATTTCATAAAAAAAAATATTTTGAATTTGTGCCATTTTACTTTACCATACATGGTCAAGTATTGTAATCGTGCATGAAAAAAGAGTTTTTTTTTCCTTCTTTTTTTCAAAATATCTAAAAAACGGCGGGAATTATTTTGATTAAAAAAATTGAGCGAAACCATGGCATTTTGCTCTACAAAAAAGCCCTAATAAGTGAACATCTAAAAAATTATATTTTTTGAGATAATAATTGTTTTGTCAAAATGTCTGTTAGTCTTTCTGTTAGTCTGTCTGTTAGTCTGTTAGTTAGTCTGTCTGTTAGTTAGTCTGTCTGTTAGTTAGTCTGCCTGTTAGTTAGTATCTCTGTTAGTTAGTCTGTCTATTCGTTAGTCTGTCTTTTAGTTTGTCTGTTAGTTAGTCTGTCTGTTAGTCTTTCTTATACTTAGTCTGTCTGTTAGTTAGTCTGTCTGTTAGTTATTCTGTCTGTTAGTTAGTCTGTCTGTTAGTTAGTCCGTCTGATAGTTAGTCTGTGCGTTACCAAATTTTTGTGGATGAGCTAGCTCTAAAACTAGTGAGAATATCGAAACCAAATTTCAGAGGTAATCTTGTTGCATTGAGATTAAGAGCTGATTAGATTTTGGTGCATATTGACCCAAAAACAAGGGGGGTGGAGGGAGGTCAAAAATTAAAAATCTAGGCCCTTGTACCAAACTCAACAAAATTTTCTATACATATTCAGTGGGACCCAAGAAGTCTAAAAATGCAAAAACTAACCGCCAAAAATGGGGGGGGGGTGTAGGCTCAAAAAATGAAAATCTAGGCCCTTGTACCAAACTCAACCAAATTTTGTATACATAATCAGTGGGCCCACAGAAGTCTAAAAATGGAAAAACTAACCCCCTCCCATACATGATTATAAATAATTTTATTAAATACTAAATATAAGTGAGGGGCCAGGTTGTATGGTAAAGTCAAGTAGATGGCCACACCAAAACACGTCAGCTTATTTGAAGAAGTTATGAGTGAAAAAACGAAATTCGTTATCTTTTAAACCGGTGCGGTGATGAAAAAAATTTCAAAATTTACATGGAAGAAAAAATCAAAAAATGATGGCTATTAAAAAATGTCAAAAAATGAGGAAAATCAAAAATTAAAATTTTTCAAACCGTCCGATTTGGCGTGGAATGCCCTATGTGTATATCGATTTATTTAATCAATATAGTATTATATGTAGAGGCTAGCTGCAAGGCACGCCCCCTGGACCCCCAACCCCAAACCCCAACCCCCACACCATGAACCCGTTCCCAACCCCCATCTCCACCCCACCACCCCGCACCACGCCCCTGGACTCTCACCTGGAACCCCCCACACTGGACACCATCCCGTGTCATCAACCTTCACCCCACCCCACTACGCCTCTAGACCCTCACCTGAACCCCCACTCTACCCTGAACCACAACCTCCATGCCCAGCCCGTGCCCTCCACCTCCGAGCACCGCACCCCCGCCTAGCCTTCTGGACCCTACCCTCGCTACCCCCCGGACTCCACCCCGAAGCACCACCGGACCCTCATGCCACCCCCGCACCACATACCCTAACCCACCTCCTACTCTATTCCATCCCACCCCCGCACCGACCCCCCGCACTCAGTTTTTCCATTTCTAGCGTTCTAGTGACCCACAGATTATATAGGTATACAAAATTTGGTTAAGTTGGCTCTAAGGGTAAGAATTTTCATTTTTTGACCCCCCTTCCATCATTTTGGGTGGTTAGTTTTTGCATTTCTAGCCTTCTAGTGACCCACAGATTATGTATACAAAATTTGGTTAAGTTGGCTCTAAGGGTAAGAATTTTCAATATTTTGACCCTCCCCCTTTTTAGGTGGTATTTTGGGGAAATTTTTTTAAACAAAAGTTGTCAGAAATCACATCCACTACAACTTTGCTTATAATAAAATTTGCCGTAGAATTAATAGTTTAGGAGTTATTTGATAATTTTTATACGTGCGCCCCCCCCCCCCCCCAATCTCCCTTTTGGCGTCAAAATTTATATAGCTATAAACGTAAGTTAGAAGACATCTGATGCAAATATGAAATTTCATAATAATCCCTATAAGCCGTTTTTACGTGAATCGTGATCAACTTTTCGCGGAACCCACGGAAACATACAGACAGACAGGAATTTTGTTGAGGGTGTTTTCGTTCATAACTTTGCTTGAAACGTGTGCAACCAAAATTTGGCGTGATTTGGACCAATGTACAGACATAACCTTAATTTTATATACATAAATAGATATCTTCTTGTAGAAGGAAATATCTATAATTTTTCAACTTTTTCTTTTCAATTGAAATATAAAGGCATCCATTAAATAGAATAGGAAACGAACAATCCCTAGGGCTGCGAGAAGTACGGATGTCGGATCCAATGTTTCCTTCAATCAATGAGTTCACATCACATTGATTTTCACTCAAGTATATATAGCTATAACTTTTTTTATTTTTTTATATCCTTTAAGAAAAAATAGATTGGTTTGTTTCCACTTACTCTTTCTAAAACAATGACTTCGTTTTTTTCTCTCAGCCAATTTCTTCTCGTATTTAATTAAATTTTTGTATATAACATTTTTTAATATTGTTTACCTCTACCTTAAACAAATATTTGAATACTAATGGAAACAAACAATAAATACATTTTTTAGATTTATAAAGCTCTTCATGAATATTGTCTAATTTTTTTATATTAATTAGAAAAAAAATCCAATCGAAAGATAAACTCTCCAAAGCTCCAAAATACAAATTTGAATATTTGTGCTTGCAGTTTAAAAATTCAAATTATGGAGTCTGTCTTATAGTCATTTACTATAGGCAATGTCTAAGAAGTTTCTGATATACTGGATTTATTCCATAAAGTTCACATTTTTTTGAAATTATGGTACATCCCTGATTTTTTATATTGTACAATCGCCCCAATGACACTTGAAAAGATCTCATTAAGTAGAATGATGATTAATTTTTTTAAATTTAAATTTACTTTGAAATAATGATGTAGGAGGGCATCAAATTACCCATTTTAGCCGATTTTTGTGCCTTAAAAGTAAAATTAAAAATTTAAATTTAAATTAGCTGACGTGTTCTGATGTGGCATCCACTTGACTTTACCATACAACCTGGCCCCTTACTTATATTTAATATTTAATAAAATTATTTATAATCTTCTAAGGGAGGGGGGCTATTTTTTCCATTTTTAGACTCATGGGGTCCCACTGATTACGCATACAAAATTTGGTTAAGTTATGTACAAGAGCCTATATTTTCATTTTTTGACCCTCCCCTCTTTTGGGCGGTTAGTTTTTCCATTTTTAGACTTCTGGGGTCCCACTGATTATGTATACAAAATTTGGTTGAGTTTGCTAAAATGACCTAGATTTTTAATTTTTACCCCCCCCCCCCCCTCCCTCCACCCCTTTAATTTTGGGTCGATATACACCAATATCTAATCAGCTCTTAATCTCAATGGACCAAAACTAGGTGTGAAATTTAGTTTTGATATTCACACTAGTTTTTGAGCTAGCTTGTCCACAACATTTGGTAACGCACATACTAACTAACAGATAACCAGAAAGACTAACAGACATTTTGACAAAACAATTATTATCTCGACAAATATAATTTTTTTCGATGTTCACTTATTAAGGCTTTTTTATAGACCGAAATGCCCAGGTTTCGCCTAATTTTTTTAATCAAAATAGTTTAAGCCGTTTTTGAGATATTTCGAAAAAAGAAGGAAAAAAACACTTTTTTTCATGGACGATTGCAATAGTAAAAATATAAATTACTAGGTAGATTCCACAAATTATTTGTTTGGACAGGGAATGATGTATATATTTTATATGGAAATTTAAAAATACCTTGATGCGTACCATTTCTTCATTTCTTCTTTCATCCAAATGTATTGGAATGGTCATCTGAGTATTCACTGTGCTAGCGTCTTTTCAGGTTGACTAAATACAGGCGTTGCCATCAAGTGCTGCCATCTGTTAAACTCAAAGCGGTCAAAGTTTAGTTATAGAGGCAATTCTATCACCAAATCAAACCTACTTAAAGATTGCGCCAGTTAGCAACGATTTAATAATTATTCCTGATGATTAATGAATAATAGTTAGTCAACAGACAAGCCCATTGTAACAGATAGAACCATCAGCTAAAACTATCATTTGCATGTTTAAAAATCTTGACTGGAAACACACACAACTTGGAAATGTTTGATGAAATATTACCATAAAAAAATATTCTCTTAATTTACATCTAAATTTATTTTTTATTCCATATTGTATGTATATTTATCATAAAATAAATATATTCAAAAGACAAGGGTTTTCTCAGTCCCAATAGTTTTATTTAAGAGTTCTTTCACATGCACAAGCTTTATTATGAAATACATTTCTAAGGTAGTTGTTTCATCATGTGAGTTTTCTTAGGATTTTTTTGAAATTTAGAGCAGATTATTATTTAAATACTTCTGCATCGATTGGTGGCAAAACGAAAATTTATGAACAATATAGTTTCGGAGATATTAAATTCCAAAGATAGAGTTTTTCAGACTCTTATACATTACACTATACGGGATATCGGAAAGTTTACATACATATTTAATTATAATTAAGAAACTCTTCTTAGCATTGTTATAAAAAACTAAACCAACATTAAACAATAACTAATACATTTTTTAAGAAAATTTTAATTCATAGTTACAACACATTTTCTGAGATGATAATGAATAAATAATGAAAAATGTAAAATAAAAAATTTACACTAAAAACAAGCTGGCAACAACTCATGTATTTAACCTAAAAAGTGGGTTAACTTTAGTACTTTTTTGACGTTTTTTCGCTTCAGCCATTGTCGCAACAACTTTTCAATCGCTTATTAAAAACATTTTTGTTTTATAAATCGAACTTTATAATGTACTTTTAACTGACATTTCTATGATAAAAATATTCAAGCTCGGATAATGTTGCCAGATATGTCAAACGAGAACGGGCTGGCTAGAAGTGGTACATAAACAGCAAAAAGTTTTGGGCTTATGAATTATGAAACCTTATTGTCTGTTCTATATTCTCTAGCAATAACCTTTTGGTAGTATTGTCGCAAAACAACTACCTTAAAACAAAAAATATTGGAGATTGATGGAAAGCAGTCCAAGAATAATGAAAAATAAAATTCTGAATAAAATAAATTAAAAAAAAAATCTAGGGATTATCCTGGCAAGAAATGTCAACATGTAAGCAATGTTGAAAGAGAGAAGAGTTTGTATATATATAATTAGGTACCGAATACTCGATTCGGCGAGTCTGGCTTGCACTTGACCGGTTTATTTAATTTTTGTTGTTTGCATTGAATGAATCTTAAATAAATAATTAAGGTAGTTGTTTCGCAACAATACTAGCAAAAGTTAATGCTAGAGTATATAGAACAGACAATAAGGATTCATAATTCATAAGCCCAAAACTTTTTGCTGTTTATGTATCACTACTAGCCAATCCCGTGCTCGTTTGACAAATCTGGCAACACTGTCCGAGCTTGTATATATTTTATCATAGAAATTTCAGATAAAATACATTATAAAGATCGATTTATAAAACGAAAAGTTCTTAATAAGCGATTGAAAGCTGTTGCGACAATGGCTGAAGCGAAAAAACGTCAAAAAAAATTACTAAAGTTAACCCACTTTTTAGGTTAAATACATGCGTTGTTGCCAGCTTGTTTTTAGTGTAAATTTTTCATTATTTATTCATTATTATCTCAGAAACTGTGTTGTAACTATGAAATAAAATTTTCTTAAATGGTAACAAGAGTTTCTTGATTATAATTAAATATGTATGTAAACTTTCCGATATCCCGTATAGTGCAATGGATAGGTGTCTGAAAAGCTCTATCTTTGGAATTTAATATCTCCGGAACTATATTGTTCATAAATTTCGTTTTGCGACCAATCGATGCAGGAGTTTTTAATAATAATCTTTCTAAATTTCAAAAAAATTCTAAGAAAATCCATATGGTGAAACAACTACCTGAGGTTAGACGCCTGTAGGTTAGGCATTTTAAAGACGGAACTGTCATTTTAATGCATAAGCACAAGGGCGTCCATTGTCTCTTTTCAAACAGGTTTAGCTCAAGTTGAAAGTAAATCGGGTGGTTTTAAATACTTGTCAAACTGTGTCGGGTGGTTTTAAAATACTTGTCAAACTGTCAATTTTAAAGGTATTGGATTGAAATAAAAGTGCAAAACGTGTAGTTACAATGGAAGTTTATTAACAAAAAATTAGTAAAGTTAGTTTTTAAAAATTACATCCATCAAATGCCCTCCTTCTCGAGCGACGCATTCTTGGAGTCGGTCCTTAACGTTCCGCATTGCCCGCTCAAGCACATCACCAGGAATTAATGTGATTTCGTTGTGAATTGCTGCTTTCAACTCCTGAATGGTCCGGGGTTTGTTCATGTACACCCTTGCTTTTAAATAGCCCCATAAGAAGAAGTCACATACCGTGAGGTCCGGTGAGCGAGGGGGCCAATGGAGATCTCCATTACGGGAAATCAAACGGCCAGGGAACAGAGCGCGTACAGCTTGCATTGATATCCTAGCGGTATGTGTAGTTGTTTTAAAAACTAACTTTACTAATTTTTTGTTAATAACCTTCCATTGTAACTACACGTTTTGCACTTTATTTCAATCCAATACCTTTAAAATTGACAGTTTGACAAGTATTTTAAAACCACCCGATCCATCTGCGCCACCCTGTATATACAGTATGTATACTAGCCGTGGGCACGCCCCTGGACCCCCAGCACTCAAACCCCACCCTCACCCCCCACTCCCACCCACCCCCCGAAACCCACCCAGCACCCCCACCCCCCGCACCATCCCCAACCCCCGCCACCACGCCACCACCCCAACACTCCATTCCGCACCCTAACGAACTAACCCCCTCACCCCCACCCCTAAAACCCCTCCAGCACCGCAACCCCCGCACCATGCACCCGTTCCCAACCCCCGCCCCCATTCCACCACATGCAACCCACCCACCCCGGACCCCACCCCGCGCCACCCCTGCACCTGCACCCTACTCTGCCTCACTCGTCACCCCACCCCCATTCCACCCCCGCACCCAGTTTTTGCATTTCTAGCCTTCTAGTGACCCACAGATTATGTATACAAATTTGGTTGAGTTTGGCCCAAGAGAAAGAATTTTCATTTTTTGACCCCCCCCCCACGTTAGGTGGTTAGTTTTTGCATTTCTAGCTCTCTGGAGGCCCAGAGATTATGTATACAAAATTTGGTTGAGTTTGCTTAAAGGGCAAGAATTTACATTTCTTTCACCCTCCCCCCTTTTTGGGTGGGTTTTTGGGGAAATTTTTTTAAACAAAAGTTGTCAGAAATCACATCCCTACAACTTTGTTTTTCATAAAATTTGCCATAGGGTAAATAATTTAGGACTTATTTGATAATTTTCATTTGTGAGCCCCCCAAGCCTCTTCTGGGGTCAAAATATCAAAACGTTATATAACTAAAAACGTAAGTTAGAAGACATCTGATGTAAATATGAAATTTCATAATAATCCCTTCAGCCGTTTTTACGTGAATCGTGAGCAACTTTTTCGGAAACCACTGAAACAGACAGACATACAGACAGACAGGAATTTTGTTGAGGGTGTTTTCGTTCATAACTTCGCTTGAAACGCGTGCAACCAAAATTTGGCGTGATTTGGACCAATGTACAGACAAAACCTTAATTTTATATACAAAATGTATATAGATTGGCAGGTTTAAATGAACAACTCTTTGCAGCTAAAAGATTTTATGACTAGAAAAAATAAAAGATTCGTTATGCTTAATATACCAAAATTTTCCATGTCGTTTAAAAGCGGTATATTAATATTATTTTTAATTAATTATTTATTGGTTATTTTTTCACTCACATGTTTTGTTCTGATTGAATCGCATGTTTCATTTTCTTAATCCGCCTGTTAATTTGGCTTGGCGGTCCGACTCGCACTTGGTCGGCTTATTACCCTACTAAATTTTTCTGCAGATGAACATATATAATGAATATAAAAATGTATATAACTTATTTGTTAGGGACTATAATTTTGAAGATTCGACCTTCATAATCAGTCATTTAATTAGAAATATTTTTTTAAAGTTATTTTTCATTGTTTTAATTGTTCGATTGGATATAGATAAATTAGTTTTGTTATTATAACAAGCTAGTCAATTGTTTGTTCAGTGACTAGCTTGGTATAACAACAAAACGAATTTATCTATATCCAATCGGGTAATTGAAACCATAACTTGAAAATAACAGTTAAAATATTTTAATTAAATTAATGTTAATTAAGGTCAAATATTCAAAATTATAGCCGCTATTAAATAATATATACCTATAAATTTATTTATTTATATTCCGTATATATATATATATAATATATATATATATATATATATATATATATATATATTATGTATATTATGTTTAATTATATCAAGCAAAAGACAACCTCACTAATTTTTATTTATACCCTTTTAAATTTATTTTATGCATAAGTAATCCATTCAGAGACATAAGCAATTTAACCACTAAAGCTTCAACAAAAATTTAAAAATCCTCTTTGATTCGTAAAGATTAATAATAAAATGATAAAAATAATAGAAAAAATAAATAAATATATATATATATTTCAAATGAAATCGCATATTTTATGTCATTTCCTACACCCATATTTATTGAAATGAACATGTTGAAGCTATAGGAGTGAATCAGAGCTGGGTGGGTACTACTAGTTTTCATAGAATAATTCTCTTTTTGGACCCCTTGTTATTCCGCCATTTATTTATTTCTAGAAACGGGAAATAGTCAAATAAATAAATGCCCTCTGCACATTTCCTTTTAATTTCCTGCCATCATTATCAGTGTTTTCCTTCTTTTTTCTTTTTTATCCCTTTTCTTTCTCATTTCACTGGAATTTGAAACATTACACAACTCAACCCCTCAACCCCCATTACCTTCTTTATATTTTTTTATTTATTTAATTTTTTCATTTTACTTTCCACCCGTACTTGTGACAACACGCCAAATAAACTTTTCTCCACTCGTTTCATTTTATTTGTAAAGTTGAAGTTGTCTTATCTTAATAAAGATTTGGATATTTTTTATGGCTGCTAATCTTATTTTCCTCTTTGCCCAAGGTATGATGGAAATCTCCAGGGACGGATTTTAAGCTTTCTATTTAATAATAGAGGATCAAAAAAGGAATCAACTCGTTCTCTCTCTTGCTCTTCTTTTTCTTCTTCAACCCCGATTGTTATGCCCCATAATTTGTCTTTTGGGTTCATCTTCAAATTACCTTCTCTCTCTCTCCCGCCGTCATTTTGTCGATCTGATTTGCAAATACTTTCTCCTTCCCTCGTGAGGATGACTTTTCTTTCGTTGTCGGCTGCAAAATCGGGGACAGAGAACCAACCCACTTTGCTCCCCTTCTTTTTGGGTTCCCACAGCGCAGAATCTTTCGCCGAGAGCATTCGATGAGACATAACGTTAGATCAATTCCAAAAGCTGATAATGCTTTTCATCTGTGTGTGCGTTGACTCTATTCGTTGCCTAAATTCAGAAAAAGGAAGACTCTGGGTGTGTTTGTTACCCTGAAATCGTCTCCCTCCGTCGAACCGATGAAAGGGTTCAAATCTCAAATGATTGAAGAAGAAGGAAATCGAGATTTTCAAAGTTGAGGAAATAAAGAAATAAATTCGACATGTTGGGTTATTACTAGAACGTGAATTCTTACATTAGGTTATAACCTATTTGCTCTGATTGGGACTATTGGTAATTTTTTTTTATAAAAGTATAGTGACAAAAATTTGGAGCCTTATTTGATAGAGGCTGTACGTGACTATTTTAGCGTTGAAGATTTTTTTAACTTTAAAGAAATATGACCATGGTAAAAATTGGTACATTTTTGAAACTCATCAGAATAAAATTCGATTCATTTATATTTTTCAACAAAAATAACCAAATATCAAAAATATGAGATGTATCCATCTTATGACTCTGACCATACACCTGCCACCCTCGTCCATTTTAGGAAGTTTGCATTGATTGTACCCTAGGGCGAAATTTGGTCCAAATTGAACAAATAAATCAAATATTAAACAACACCTTCCCAATTTTTGCTCCAATCTAATCGGCTCCTAATCTTAATATAAAATATCTATATATAATTTTTTTTTGTTTTGATACCTTCATTCCTTCATCGTCAAAAATCTTGTTATAAATTATAAATGAATCAAATGTTGGGCTGGTGAGTGTATAAGTTAATCAAGTGTTTCTTGAAAAATTCATTTAAATGTCAACAAGATGGATTAGTGGATTAGACCCAGTGGTGGATTAATTAAAATAGAATCCCTAGGGTCCAATCTTATTTTGTAGCCCTTAATCCTCTTCCTCCTCGTACTTACCAAAATGAAATTTAAATGTGAAAGTAAAAAATACACAACACGAATATTTTTACTGTTTCACGCATACAATCACGATTGTGAAGTACAATGCAGTATCTAGAATTTGAAGAGCCTTGTAGTCCAAGAGCTGGTGACACATTTTTGAGTACGGATTTGACCCAATTAGAAATAATGCGTAATAGTACCGTCTATGATAGTTGTACAAGGAATGGCCAGTCTGGCTGGTCTAAGCAGGTGGACCAGGTACTGCGCATGGTGTGAGTGCGGTAAAAAATACATATCTGTTAAAAAATATTTTTGACCCACAATGAAATTATAAAAATTATAATTTATAGTCAATTATAAACATAATATATTCACTCCAGACCATTTGAGTGGTGGGACGTGGAACCAGATCACCCAAAGTGTATTTTTGCATGTTGGCTTTGCCCTCTTCATCAGTCTATTACAATGGATTCACAGGAATTAATTTATGAAATTTAGTTTCGAGGGCTTTGCCCTCTTCATCAGTCTATTACAATGGAATCACAGGAATTAATTTATGAAATTTAGTTTCGAGGGCTTTGCCTCTTCATCAGTCTATTACAATGGATTCACAGGAATTAATTTAAGAAATTTAATTCATAAATTAATTCCTGTGAATCCATTGTAATAGACTGATGAAGAGGGCAAAGCCCTCGAAACTATAATCTCGTTATAAATAAATAAAATTTATAATTCCAGCAGAAGACACACTCTTTTATTGTCTCCTTCAATATATAAAAATTCTGCTACTCTCGGCAAAAACTTTCAATTTATCATTATTACGCTAAGTCAAAGTTAGCTTTCACAGCATCTTGTTTTTTACAATACATACATATATGTCAAGCTGAAAAATTATAGTCGAGATTTTTTAATTATAATACTTAATTCGAAATAAAGATAAGAGTAAATAAATATAATATTTATTTACTCTTATCTTTATTAAAGATGTTTCACCTTGCACCAACACCACAATCTCTATACTAATTCTAATTCGAAAGTTTATAATGGAAATTAAGGGAAGTTTTTTGTGTATTTATTCTATTTTTCAACCAACGTTTCGACAAATTTTCGACGAATTTTCCCACTTCTTCAGGCCTTCTACAATTATAAGAACATTATATTAATAACAAGTTGTAAGAGTACATTATAATTTCAGATCAAACATGTATCAGTATTTTACCCACTGAAATTATATTTTGATCTTGCAACTTGTTATTAATAATGTTCTTATAATAGAAGAAGCACAGAAGAAGAGGTAAAAGTCAACAACGTTGGTTGAAAAATAAAAAAATCACACAAAAAACTTGTCCTAATTCCCATTATAAACGTTCTGAATTAATAAACATATGGACGGAAATGATGATAATAATAATAATAATAATAATAATACTTAATATTAAATATATAAAATTAATTATGAAAAGAAAAATTAAAAAAACACCCCAAAATAATCCTTAGTTGGCATCTTACATACCTATTATATAAATTAGATAAAATATTATAAAGGTACTATTATAAAAAAATTAAGAACCTAAAAATCTACTCTCTCTATACTACTATTTCTATTATCTAGAAATTACAACGGGTGAAATAACCCGAATCCCTGACGGAGAACTAATCAATAAATAGAATTAACAAAACAAAGGAACAACGCTATCCTAGTAAAATAATTCAATTGTAATAAGGGGTAGAGAAAGTTTCAACCTCAAGTTACTTAACCGGCGTTTTCAAGTTTATGATTATTATTATACGAGAAACGAGATTTGTCATTTAGATCAATGCTCCCGAAACTTTGTAGAGTAAAACGACACCCTTTATAAAACCACTATCTTTCGTGACCAAGTCTTCTATATTTAGGCATTCTAAAATAATAATTTCGGTTTTAAGATATATCTTTTTTTTATATTTTACTTTCTCATTTCTTAAGATATTTAATTTAAGTATCATTAAAAAAAATTGCGTTTTGTATATATTTGAGACTCAAAAATAGCTAGCCACGGTTTTAGTAAATCTGATCTATACTTCTGGTAAAGCTTCAATTGTAATATCTAAAATGCTTCCACTTCAATGAAAAATCATGGTAACTTCCATGTCTGAAATTAAAGAACTCTTAGTAGATTGATGTTGGGAAGTATTGACATCAAAATTTAATGAAAATAAGGTGATGAGGCAATGCATATGACTTTACCATACGCCTCCTCCCTTAAAATTAATTAATTTTTTTTCAATCTTAAAGATTTTATCATTTTTATTTTTTGTAATACTTTCCATATTGGATTTCTATTAATTTCAAGTGAGTATAGTCATTTCTTAAGGTCTTAAAGAGCTTCTATGCAAAATTTGACTCAGAACAATCAAAAGGTAGAGTACTTACCATATCATCGCCTTAGAGTGTAAACCTGCTAAATCCATTTTTACTTTACCATACAGGATATGGTCAAGTATTGTAATCGTGCATGAAAAAACTGTTTTTTTCGAAATATATAAAAAACGGCTGAAACTATTTTGATTAAAAAAATTGAGCGCAACCATGGCATTTCGGTCTACAAAAAACCCTAATAAGTGAACATCGAAAAAATTACATTTTTCGAGATAATAACTGGTTTGTCAAAATGTCTGTTATTGTTAGAGTTCATGGCTGTGATGAAACTGTATTAGATGAAGGAGGAGGTTTCAGCCAAAGATGGAATCACTGGGTTCAATAAAACACCTTTAATAAAACGTTTCGGCCTGAATCTATTTTAAATGAAGATGGCCAAATATATTGAGGCCGAAACGTTTTATTAAAGGTGTTTTATTGAACCCAGTGATTCCATCTTTGGCTGATACCTCTTCCTTCATCTAAAATGTCTGTTAGTCTGTCTGGTTGTTAGTTAGTTAGTCTGTGCGTTACCAAATTTTTGTGGACGAGCTAGCTCAAAAACTAGTGAGAATATCGAAACCAAATTTCAGACGTAGTTTTGGTCTATTGAGATTAAGAGCTGATTATTTATCATATATGAGATATTAATACCGTTTGAAAGAAAAAGAGATGCAGCATCGCCCAAGTAAAACAATAAAAAAATTGTTCCCCTCCTCCCATAATTTTACTTTCAATTAATCATAATAATTATAAATTAGGGCACATGACGATGCGTTTACTTGACGAAGCGTTTCCAATAGGCCCTTTTAATCACTGGACTCGACCTGAAATGATTCCTACAAAAGATATATATAGACTATATAATAAAATTGACGCCTTTAAATGGGATTTCAAGCTTTTTTCATTAATCATTGTAGAATTCCGGTGCAGCGGGGGGTGAAGGGAAGGGTGTTCCCCCTCCACCCTTTTGTTGTTATTTGTTTTACTCGAAATTGTCCGAATGATCATTTTTCCGCATTTATTTTTCTACTTTTTGGCTTGGAGAAAACCAATATTTTATTTTTTGTCATCGTGATGGTGGGCGTGAACGACGCGGGGGAGTAGGGTGTGGGGGTAGGGGGTTAAAGGGATCAATTTGCATTTAATGAATGAGAGCGTTCTAGCTGGTTTTCCTTTTTTTTTTTAATGTGTGTCATCTCTTTCTGTTTTGTCCGCTCGTGGGCGTCCATGTTTATTGGCATTTCATGTTCGCTGGTCGTTGTCGTGGGCTGGTGTCTCTTTGGGGCCCCCGGGGGCTGTTTAGCGGCTTAACGCCCCCTCTGCAAGGGGGTCGGCTGGCTATCCACCCTCGGCCACCCAAGATCGCACATATTCATTCCAAAGCAGCCCCTGCTTGTTTCTGCATTGGTTGGCCTGGGTTTTGGGTTCGAGGCCATCAGAAAGCGAGTGTCGCTTTGCATAAAGCATCAGACGAAAAATCACCGAGGAAAAGTCAAGTGCTTGCTCCTTTGCTCTCTTTATCATGAAAAAGAACTTCTTTCGCCTAGATGGATACGAATTTAATGAGATCATCTCACTTGATGAGGGTAAATTCAATGGAATCATTATTTATTTAAATGAAATAAAAATAAATTATACTACGAGTAACTTTTAAATGCTAGAAAGGTAAAAAGAGTGATCAAATATTAATTTCTATTATATATTATTTTACAACTTTCATCATTATATTTTATTATATTCAAACACCTCTCCATTTATCACGTTACCTAAAGTTTGAAAATTATTTTTTCATAAAGCTTCGGGGCGCAATCCCAACGAGGCTAGGCAATTTTCAAATTAAATTATTGCTCTAGTCCACTGGGCTACCGATCCTAGATCAAAATCCATTGCCTAATGTATTGACAGGGTGCGCGACGAAAACGACATCTGACGGCTGCATTAAATCATGCTCCAGAGGCGTGCTAAATGTTTATAAAATTAATTTATTTTGCATTAATAAATAATGTAAAAAAATTTTTAAGAACCTCAAAGGAAAAGCCAGAAGTCAATAAAAGATATTGAAAAATAGAAAAAGTAAGTATGGAAGTGTTAATAAGTAGTAAAGTTTATTATTGGAATATGGTTATCCTGCGATACCAATGCAAATGATGGTTGTAATAACATGAAAGGTTTAATAACTAAAAATAAAAAAAATTCAGCATAGTCAACTGAAGTTTTTAAAAAATAATTTATTTTCAATTTATAAATTCTTCTTTTATTATCCTTGGGTTTAAAATTTTGGAAATTGATAATATTGAACAGGTATGGAATTGGAATAATTATCGGAAAAGAGGTTTTTTTATTTAATTAGTTTTTTCCTCTTATTAAAAACAAGGACTAAAAAGATGATCAAGGACAGTCGATGGTGGAGAAGTAATCTCCAGAGTCGAAGCTCAAATACAACATTTACATTAATTCATGTAAAAAATAATTGGTTAATAGAGTAAAGGGTGTGTAGTTTCACAGTAAAATAATTGGTTTAATAAAATTAAAAAAAAAAAAAATTGGAGTTTAAAATTTTCAAATTATAATTGGTAAATTTTAAGTTAGTTACTTACTTTTTTCTCTTAACTGCATTTATTCATTTTTTCCGTTTTTCTAATTTCCATCTAGCAACTGGAAATGTATAAAATTTCCAATCACTATTTCTGTCTGTATTTTTACAATTAACTACACAGCAACTATGTATTAGCATTTTTAATATTACTTTTTATTTGTTTACCCTGAACGTGAGCATGATTTAACGAAAATTTGACCACAACGATCGCTGCGATCGATTCAGTTGTCCCCACCATGCACTCCGCACCCTGCCAATATATGAAAATGGAATTTCATTATTTTGAATCCTTTCTTTATTAATTTTTCACGGTTCGGAGAGAAGTGAACTGACCATTATTAAACCATATTCAAAAACCTCATCCTCATCTAGCACGTCACCCAAAGTTAGAAAATTATTTTTTTCATAAAACTTCGGGGCACAATCTCAACGAGGTCTCGCCCAAAAATTAAATTTAAAAATAAAGAAAAAATTATATTATAGACCAGGCTTGACCAACCCGGGGCTCACAGGCCGGATGTGGCCCACGGTCATATATGACGAATTGTTTTATGTATCGAGGTATTTAAAATTATATTTTAAATCGCATTTAATTAACTGAAAGAAATAAGCTTCACTATAATTACATGAAGAATAACATATTAAAATATCGTTAAATATTAATAGTAAAATGAAAGATATTAATTTGTCGATGGTAATAGATTCAAATTTATAGTAAACTTCAACTATTGATAGGTATAGATTTAGAAAAATTAAGAAAAAGAACAGAAACGTAAATATCAGACAGGAACAAAGAAATAGCCATTGGTATTTGTTTGCTATTTTAAAATAAAATTTGAAATATTGTTTAGTTTATGGGACTTGAGTAATAATTTTGATTATTAAAACTATATTTATTTTATGTTGAATACTATACAAATACATTTTGTTGGTTCACTGTGTGATTTCTTTTTATATCTGGTCGTAGTTTTTTTTCACATTTACATGGATTGAACCTTTTCATTGTACCTCTGCAGTCAAATTAATCACTTACCATAAAAATCAATAAGTACGAAATTCATTGTAAAATTAATGTCTTGCTTCAATTAATTATCAAGCTTCGCAGCGCACAGTTTGGGAACCTCTGGTCTCTATAACATATTTTTTTCTTTATTCTCAACTTTAATTTAATTATATTTTATTTCAAGATCTTAGGGATGGGATGGGGGGGGGGCTCAAGACCCTCAAGCTACCTATTGATTCGTTAATGAACTGAAATACACATTTTTAATATTAAATATTCGAAATATGTATACAGTTGATACAATTTTGATGGCTGTATATGTATATAATTAAGTAATGGAGAGGGATTCAACCAATGGGTAGCCTCTGCTGAATAAAAACTCCCAATTATGGAAAACGTTTCGGCTTTAATTAAATTTTAATAAAAAATATGGCGCTCGTCTTCAAGGACTCATCAACTCTTAGGAACTGATGATGGCATTATTTAATTAAAGCCGAAACGTTTTCCATAATTGGGAGTTTTTATTCAGCAGAGGCTACCCATTGGCTGAATCCCTCTCCAATTACTATGAAATATGTACACTTATTGAAAATGGATTTATAATTTTTTACTTTATCCAATGCGAAGCATGGGTAAAGTATTGTAATCGGTCTCGTGGCAAGCGCGACTTCAAAGGGTCCTCAGGTAAAGACTACGGAACCCATGGTCTCAATTAAAGTCACAAATTGTAGTATTCATTTAGATTGAATTTTAGCACGTGACGGTTTTGCTAAAAATTACATGGGGTCTCGTCCACAGGCCAAAAAGTGCGATTTTTTCAGGAAGTGCGTGCGGATGGATGGATGTTATCGTTTTTTTCGTCCACGATTTTTTCCACACCTTTGAACCGATTGAAATGAAATTGAAAACCTACCATTATTTTAACAAAATGAAGCGCTGATTAGTTTTTGGTACATATCGGCCCACAAACATTAGTACTTTATTTCAATACTTTTTTAGTTTTTTCTAAATATTTTGAAAATGACTAAACCAATTTTGATGAAATTTAATATTGTAATTAAGTACCGTGAGGACCACCAAAAGGCTCATATAAAGTTTTTTGTAAAATTATATTTTAAAGTACTTTACCCTAGAATAAGATAGTACATTGGATAAAGTTTAGCAACGATCCGTTGCAGTTTTTTTTCCCGTAAATGAAACATTTTATTATGATGATGGAGAAAATTTTCTGATGTTAAAAGTAAAATTAATTATATTGAAGTTTGACTTTTTCTATTTATTTAAAATGCATTATATACCACAAATAAGAAAAAAACGAAAGCCACTTAACTAATAAAAACTGAACAGTGATAATATTATTAGACTAACAATTTTAAATCTTCTAGCTGGTAAATAACATTCTTGAATTTTATCCTATTACTTCAACAAAATAAAAAAATATATAATCTCTCAATTAATTTATATTCTATTATAAAAATTAAAATAATCGATTGTTTCAAGTGTTTCTTCGTATTTTGAACATAATAGGTAAATAAAGAGATATATACAGGCCCATATACCTGGACGTAGTTAGGGGTGGAAGGGCAAGGGGAACAGTGCCCCCTACAAAATTCACCCCTCCCCCTAGGAAAATCTAAACTCCATTATTACGAGGCATTACTTATGTATTTCTCAATCAATTATTTCGTTACTTCCAAAAATTTGTCAATTCTACTAAAAAGTTAGTTGATCTCTAATCGGATTACCGAAATTGAAACCTTGTGGTGGCTAATCAGCTATCCGGCTGCCCCACCCCCCCCTAGGAAAACTCCCTAACTATACCGATGCCTATATATCATATTGTGGGATGGAATTTGCTGTTTCAGATCCCACCGCTGCACATCACTGTTGTGGGGGTGCAATTTCGTGTTTTAGATCCCACGGATCCCACCACTGTTGTGGAGTGGATTTTGGGCTTCAGGGGTTGCTGAGACTTTAAATGCCACCACTGATGGGGTGAAATGATTTAATTGATTTATAAGAAATATTTGTTTATTGATAAAAAGTAATGAGTTATAGTACAATGTTATAAGCCTTTGGCTGCTTAATGATAAAGATTGTTTAACAAATTCAAGTTCAAGTCAAAGTACTCGTTTTCGAGTATCAAGGAGAGTCTCCTGGAGGAGTCTCTTGGTGGGAGTGCTCTTGGGAGAGTGTTCCTTGGGGAGTGCCTTTTTCTCTTAATAAAGTAATTATACATATTTAAATATTATATTATATTTATTTAATTCATTTAAATATTATACTATATCGGATTTCACAACAATACTTTATATGAAACAAGCCTATCGAATTAGTATTTGTCTGATTTTGAATGAATAATAATAGATAATTGGAGCGCAATTATTAATACAATAGTATTAGAATTGTTGACAACAATTTTTTCTTTACTTCTTCTACTCTGTTTGTTCTATGACTATCAACCCATTTTCTTAGTTGTAATAAGTCAAACCCACGAAATAGGTAGGTAGCTATATGGTGGTACACGAATTTCTAGTAGTTTAATTAAGAGGTAAGTACAACTTGCAAAATGTTGGGGTCCCCTGCTATGCAGCAGGGCCGGATAAAGTGATATTGGAGCGATTGGGCCAATCAACCCTTTAAAAGGGCTCCGCGTTACCATCAAAATGAACAAAATTTTTTTCGAAATTTAAAGCAAATTGCTTTTGACGATAATGGATAAATTATGAATTATTCAAATAATTAAAAATATATAATATATATTTTAAGTTCGCATTGCTGGATGAAATTTATTAATGTGTTTATTATATAATATATACTTTATAATATAGAAAACTGATACCCGTAAAAGTTCATGTCAAATGTATTGAATTTAATCGGGATAGTCCTATATTAGAGAGAAACATGCAGCTGAATTAGAAATTTCTCTAACAGATTCTAAGTTAACAGAAAATGATGTACCAAAGGTGAAAGAAGCTGATATAGACGGAAAAATGTTAGTTGAAGAAATGGAAGCTTTGAAATCTATTTTTCCTTCAGAATTTTTTGAAAATCCGTTTAAAATGTTCAAATTTTTATCGGATAATGATAGAGCAACGGCATTTCCAAACTTGTTTATTGCTCTCCGAATATTCTTAACAATTCCAGTAAGCGTTGCTTCTGGAGAGAGATCATTTTCCAGGCTAAAACTAATAAAAAACTATCTGAGATCGACAATGAATCAGGATAGATTAAATAGTTTAGCAATTATGTCGATTGAAAGTGAAGACGCAAGGAAATTAGATTTTCAAACAATTTTAGAAGAATTTACAGAACAAAAACTTAGAAATATGTAAATTCATGTATTCATATTCGGTGATGTAAATTTATATTCAATAAATGTTTTTGTATTTTGAACATTTTTATTTTTTAATTTATGTAGAAGTTTATCTATCTGATGATCCATGACATTTGATATATATTTATATATATATATACTGAATTTGAATTTTTTTAAATATTTAATATATAGAGAGGGCCCCGCAAAAAATCCAATCGGGCCCCGCACCTATTCGATCCGGGCCTGCTCTATAGTCCAAGAGCTGGTGACACATTTTTATGCTATTTTTTTGAATGTTGTAAAAATACACTTTGGGTGGTCTGGTTCCACGTCCCACCACTCAAATGGTCTGGGGTGAATATATTATGTTTATAATTGACTATAAATTATAATTTTTATAATTTCATTGTGGGTCAAAAATATTTTTTAACACATATGTATTTTTTACCGCACTCACACCATTGCGCAGTACCTGGTCCATCTGCTTAGGCCAGCCAGACTGGCCAATCTTTGTACAACTATCATAGACGGTACTATTACGCATTATTTCTAGTTGGGTCAAATCCGTAGTCAAAAATGTGTCACCAGCATCTTGGACAAATACAGGATTGTTTAAATTTAAAAGCTAAAGAGAGCGAAATTCAGCAATTTTTTCAAGAGAACTCACAACGTTCATGGAAATAATAATTATTCTCTGGGCTTTCGTTGACGAGGCTATTAAAACGAATGTCCGCCTCAGCCCATAGGACAGACAGACGGCTGATTCGCCTGCCATTTCTCCTCAGGTGAAAAAAAGGATTCTTCAAAAATTATCCTCTAAAATGTGCAGATTATATTATCTGCTTCTCTGACAATTTTTTCCCACTCATTTCCCTCATGTCCTTTTCGAATTTTGTTCGTTGTCTCGGATTTTTTTTAATTATCTGTCACTCGTGAGCTGCGTGTCTACTATCATCTTGTCACCGTCCAGAATCTGATAATGGAAGATTTCTCTTCCTTTTCGCAATTCCTACACATCTTTTTCTCAATCTTCTTTCTTATGTCATTTGTACATCGGATCTCTGTCTCGAAATAATAATAATAATAATAATATTAAAAAAAATGTCTTCAGGACTTAGTACTCTAGGATTTTACTAACCCCTCTTGACTTAAATAAAAATTTAACATTGAAATAACATAATTAAATGCATTATTTTGTAAGATATATAATTAGCTATTAATAACGCTTATATGGTATTTCTTGGGATTAAATTTAAATCATGTATAGCTAAATATTGAACACAACAAATAATACAATATAACCAAAGAGCGAATTTTCATGCAGTAAAAACCTCTAAAGTAAATCAAAATATACTGCATAAAATGTTAAAATATACAATGAAATCGCCTAAATATGCGATCGAGCATACATTAAGATGTCAATAGAGATTGTTTTCGAGCTCATACCAAGTGTTCCGTACCTTATAACTTTTCAAATACTTGAAATATCAAATGTTATTTATCGGTGATAAAGAGAGAAATCTGTGAAATTTTTGATAATATTAACCATTTTTAAAAGCTGACAGGCACAAAGATCAACTTAAAAATGACTATTTTGGGCCTCTTTCACACTGTCAATTTGACGTGAGATAAAAAATAAAAATAAATAAATCTAATTCTACTTAAAGAGGTTTTTAAAAGTGATATCTCAAACTCCATGATAATGTTTTTGACGTTATAAAAAGTTCGTCAAGCCCAAAATAATAATTCGATTTTTAATTTCTGCCAAGATTGATAAATATAACTCGTAATTTCAACTTTGAATCATAATACAGTAGATCCTCGTTTATCCGGACTAACTGGGACCAAAGGCAAATCGGATAATTGAAAACCCGGATAATCCGGATATATGGGTGATAAAAACAAAACAAATCCTCAAATAACCGATTTTGAATTTATTACGATAACAAAACATGTTTATATCAAAATTAGGTACATAGAATTGTTTGAAAAAATTATACGTTAAAAAAAATAAAATAACTTTTCACATCATTTTATTTAAAAGAATTGGTCCACTGTCTTTTGTTTTAAGCACGTGTGCCATTTGAATGAAGCACTGTCACGTATAATTACATTCTTGCTATCAGAGTTAAAAATTATTATCTCTGTGAACATTTATTAAAATAAAAATGTCTACAAATTCGATGCGGATAATCCGGAGGTTAACGAGGATAAATGAGGGCCGGATAAACGAGGTTTTACTGTATTTAGTTTAGGAGCTACAATCCTCTGCTAGACGGATATACATACAAACATTGTAGCGATACTTATAAGGTTCACACGCGGTCAAAAACAACTCTCTTTGATATATCAATTATTCTGTAATATATTAATTAGAAAACTATTTAATAGGGTTCCGTTGTTTCGTTTTATTTTTAAACGAAACCCTTTAAATTAACCATAGTAGAAGACAGTTTCTGGTGATTTGTTAAGAAATTTTAATTCTTCAATCGATAACAAAAACTTGCATATATATAGATAGATAGCTACTTCCTCTTTGATCTTCTATAGATACATAAAACTAATCCCTTCAAGAGAATTCTCATTTTCCATCCCGGGACGAATTGTTTAACAATTTAACTTGAGCGATTTAGCTGATGAACTCCTAATTACTCTCTGCCCTCTTTTTACTCGTCTATTAATTTATTTTTTGTAATATGTATTTATATTTTAAATCCCGCACATACAAATATTAAAGCCCTTTGTGTAAAAAGTTTATTACCCCCAAAAGAGTCGACATTTCACCCCCATTCTGGCTCATCAAAATGCGGGGAGCTAAAGATATAAAAGCGCGGAGGAGATGATTCATTTTATTAACGAGAAGAATTATGGCAGATACATGCATGGCGGCAGTTGCGGGAAAATTCTTTAATTCGAACATTGAAGTAGAATAGATGATAGTGTGCGCTTTTTGTTCTCTTTTTTATACGAAAACAATGTTAGTTCATTTTTGTTGCACATATTTATCTATCTATCTACTCTTATTAAACGAACAAAAATTGTATAGGTATATATAAAAATTTGTATTTTTTATTTTATTTTGAAAACGGCTTTAACGATTTTGCTGAAACAAATCGTATTAAAATTTTAATAGAATTATTATTTTGGGAAGTTTCGAATTTTATGTGGGGGTCAAAAATAAAACTTATTTTATTCTATTAGTATGAAGGTATTCCTTTAAGGTAGTTGTTTCACCATATAGGGTTTTTTAGGATTTTTTTGAAATTTAGACAGATTATTATTTAAATACTTCTGCATCGATTGGTGGCAAAACAAAATTTACGAACAATATAGTTCCGGAGATATTAAATTCCAAAGATAGAGTTTTTCAGACTCTTATACATTGCACTATACGGGATATCGGAAAGTTTACATACATATTTAATTATAATTAAGAAACTCTTCTTATCAGTGTTATAAAAAACTAAGCCAACATTAAACAATAACTAATACATTTTTTAAGAAAATTTTAATTCATAGTTACAACACAGTTTCTGACATAATAATGAATAAATAATGAAAATGTATAATGAAAAATTTACACTAAAAACAAGCTGGCAACAAAGCATTTATTTAACCTAAAAAATGGGTTAACTTTAGTAATTTTTTTGACGTTTTTTCGCTTCAGCCATTGTCGCAACAGCTTTCAATCGCTTATTAAGAACTTTTTGTTTTATAAATCGACCTTTATAATGTATTTTATCTGACATTTCTATGATAAAATATATACAAGCTCGGACAGTGTTGCCAGATTTGTCAAACGAGCACGGTATTGGCTAGAAGTGGTACATAAACAGCAAAAAGTTGTGAGCTTATGAATTATGAATTCTTATTATCTGTTCTATATACTCTAGCATTAACTTTTTCTAGTATTGTCGCGAAACAACTATCTTATATATCTCTTGTAATTAGTATTGAATGGTTTGCTGCAAAAGGAGGTAGCTCCAATTTTTTCAGTTTTTGGGAAACAAAAAAAAACGTTTAAAAATTCAAAACGACGACAAGATTCAAAAATGACGGGCAGCTCCATCTGTTGAGCAACGCTGGAAATAACGATTGGAGCTACATCCTTCTTGTACCAAACAAAAGCTTTTTTTTTGCACAAGATAGTGTTAATATCCCCCAACATCAATAGGATGGAGCTACCTCCTTTCTGCAGCAAACACTTCAATTAGGTTTAATAATTTAAAATTTATTTTCACTTAAAATGGCGTTGTGAGAGAGGCAGAAAGTGGCAGTTTTTAGGTAATTTTTGTATCTGTCGGGGTTTAGAAAAAGTTTATATCAAAACTATGCAAAAATTTTACAAATTCACTAATCTTCTTGTTATTAACGTCAAATAAAAAAGGTGTGTCAAGTATTTTCGGAGCTATAAGGGGAGATGTGGAGGCCCTACAAAATAAAAATAAAAAATAAAAATATGTAACCAGCTAATATTACAACAAAACGAATTCACTTATAACCAATTGGGTATTTGAACCCATGAAAAATAACAAATAAAACATTTCTAATTAAAAATAATAATGATGAATGTCAAGCCTTCGAAATTCTAGTCTCTAACAAAATAAACTGCAACGGATCAAGTTGCTCAAACTTTATCCAAATTCATGTTTGAAATATTAATATGTTCTAGAGCAGTGATTCCCAACCGGTGGTTCGCGAACCCCTGGGGGTTCGCAGTGTTTGCAGAGGGGGTTCGCGAAAATAATATTGTAATGGCGGATTTTTTAAAACGCCATTAAAATCAAAAGCAAAAAAAAAAAAAAACAAAAACACAAAAATTAAAGAACACACCCACTGTAAAACAGATTGTTCGCTGCCTGTTTGTTAGAAATCTATAATAAATTTCAATATTTTCATTTCTTTTTTCCTTATTTGTTTTTCAAAATTACTTCATCAATATCAAATTATATCAACAATTTTATACATTATAATTTATTCCTCTTATTCAAGTAATCAAATACTATTCTCTTTTTATTACCAACATTTATTTATATTTAAAACATTTTATCAATGTGATTAGTATCATGTTCTGCTTTATATTTAAAATCATTGGAGCAGTTTTCCCTTCTATGTAATATTTTTTTTACAATACAATTGGAAATAAATATCAAATTAAGGCAGTTTACTACAGATTTTAGAATTAGATACTTGGAGAATAGTGTTGTATTAACCGACGTTCATACATAGGCTTAGCACTTGTAAAGCTTGAGTGATAGTGATACTGTGACTGTCAAGTTCTCGTGTAAATGATTTAATAATTATTAATTTAATTATTATTATAGCTTATTTTTATTATGGATCGATGGTTAAAAACGGGTCGTTTAGAAACGAGACATGGTAATCGAGATGATAGTACTGAAAGCTGTAGTGAGGTACCGTTTCACCAGACGGAAAACAAAGGAAATTATTATAGAAAAGGGAAAAAGCGAAAATATGACAGCGACTATCTACAATTGGGTTTTCATTTTACTGGGGATGAGTCGGAACCTAAACCACTTTGTATTATATGTAACGAAGTTCTTGCCAACAGCAGTTTAAAAGTTAAAACCATCACTTCTTCGTAGACATATTGAAACAAAACATCCGACACACAAAGTCATTAACGACTACATAGGGGGTTCGTCAAATTTTTCGGACCTTTCTTTTGGTTCGCGAGAAAAAAAAGGTTGGGAAACACTGTTCTAGAGTAAAGTACTTTAAAATATAATTTTACTAAAAACTTTATTTAACATTTTTTGTGGGTCCCAAGGTACTTAATTAGGATATTAAATTTCATCAAAATTGGTTAAGTCATTTTCAAGATATTTAGAAAAAACTAAAAAAGTACTGAAATAAAGTACTAATGTTTGTGGACCGATATGTACCAAAAACTAATCAGCGCTTCATTTTGTTAAAATACTGGTAGGTTTTCAATTTCAATTCATTCGGTGCAACGGTGTGGAAAAATTCGTGGACGAAAAAACGATAACACACACACATCCATCCATCCACCAATCCATCCGCACGCACTTCCAAAAAAATGGCACTTTTTGGCCTCTCGGCGAGATCCCAGGTAATTTTTGGCAAACCCGTCACGTGCTAAAATTCAATCTCATTGAATACTTCAATTTGTGACCTTAATTGAGTCCATGGGTTCCGTAGTCTTTTACCTGAGGACCCTTTGAAGTCGCGCTTGCCGCGAGAGCGATTTCAATACTTTCTCCCATGCTTCGCATTGGATAAAGTAAAATTATATATGTTTATTTGTTAAATATTTGTAGATCTATGTTTATTTGCATCAAGCAGAGGACAACCTCATTAGTTCTATGAATCAACAATTCTGTTACTCTCCGCAAAACAAATCTTTTCAATTCAGGTAGCCTTTATAATTATATATTTTAAAAAAAATTATATACATATACCATATATAATATTATATTACATATAAGTAAGAGTAGATCAAAGCGTAGCAAACTTCCGTTGAAATTAGATCTGGACCATGATGGAATATTTGGCAAATGGATCACGTTCCTCGATAGTCATATTGCAATATCTCTCAAGGGAATAACATCTATTTCAGATCAAGAGAAAAATCCATTACAATTGAAGAGGAGAAAACTCGAGTAGGAAAAAAACCGCGTAAGAATTTCCAGCAAGGATTTTTCACAACGAATATTATATATAAAAAAAAAAACACAATAGCAAAGCGCTAATCCTGTCTTTAAAAATACAAGAAAAGCGAAAAAAGATCAAACCAAAGTGTCGAGATTGAAATCCTTACACATATTGTATGTAACAGGTAATACTTGCGCTATCGCTTTCATATGAATAATGAAATGAAAACGAATGGCGTTAAAATCGACAATCTCTCTTTTGGTTTTGCTATCGATTTAAACTTTACCGCAGATGGAAATCAATATTCATGAATGGAAAAATGCCTGCCGATATTAAAAAAAATATTTCCTCGGTCATATGTACTACTCTTACTTTACAGTTTTTCAATCCCTAAACTTTATGAAAATAAGAGATTTCAAGTGATCTAATTTAAAATAATGCTAATATGGTATTGTATATTTTTTGTCATACTTTATAGAAGTAAAATTGTTAAGCCCTAAATTAATTTATTCCTATATATGGGCTCGAATATTAGTCCAGTCAAATTTGTTATTTGGCTCAGTTCACATGCACAGTTTACATATATATTAATACATATTGAACCTTAACAATATTTATCAATTAAAATTTGAATCAAAATTCAAATCATGAACACAACTATATGTATTATATTAAAATGAAATAAAAATAAAATTTAACCCTCTGTAAGATTAATCTTGAGTCGAGGGTTAAATTTTAAGATAAATTAACAGAGAAATTCAAAAACATAAATTTAATAAATTACTTTAAATTAAAGATATAAAAGAACAAAGACAAAATAAAGTAAAACAACATAATGTAAAGAAATCAAAATAAATAAAAATTGGCAAGGCCCCTATAGGGAAAATTTTGGGGTAGTTCTGATTTTTTTCATATATATGTTTTTTAGGGCGCTGAATCCAAATCTGAGGTCTCCTACCAAAATTTTGTGACGTGAATTTGTAGGAAATTTTATTACCTTTCATTTTGAATGGGAAGGTTATTTACGAAAGCTGATAGTTTTCGAGTTATAAGCGAAAAACCGCCAAAAAATGGAAATTTTCACCTTTTTTGCATTTTCTACAATGTTGCGTCACGAAATTTTGGTGGGAGACCTCAGATTTGGATTCAGCGCCCCAAAAAACATATATATATATGCAAAAAATCAGAACTACTCCAAAACTTTCCTGATAAAAACACAATTTGACTGGACTATATATATGTCTTTATGTATCAGGTGATTTTTAAAAAATTTGCTTCTTCAAATATTTTCTTCAACAAATGCAATTTTCAAAATCTAATTCATTTTATAAATTGGTTAAAACTTGGGCAATAGCTTATTCGAACTTTTTGAAATAAACTTTAAGATGCACTGTTCAATATATTTATTAAAACACTATCAAAATACAATTTGGTGAATTTATGTTGAGTATATCTGTTAGTGTTTTAATAAATATATATTGAACACACACACTATGGTACATTTGCTCAAAAATTTTGAAAATCTCAAAAAATGTAAAAACCATTTTTTTTTTAAATTTTTATTTTCCATATGAAAATTCTTTTAATATTTATTAAAAATAACGACGCTTGATGCGTGCCAGCCTGCTAATCAAGTGGACCCGGGTTCGAATCCGACTCGCGACAACCGGCTAAAATCTGATCCCTAGATAGAAGACAAAAATTTAAAAATAAATTTAATAGTATCGTAAATTGGCTGATGGCTAGAAAGTGCCGAAAAGCCAAAAAAAAAAAAACAATACGACGACTGATGAATCCGAAATAAAATTGGCGAAACGTCGCTTAAATTGATGAGAATTTTTTGATTTGCTACTTTCCCGTCCAAATACCTGCTAACATACTTGATTAATTAAAGATAATAATTTTCTGAAAATTTCAGCTCAAAATCGGAATTTTCAAGATTTTTCAGTGAATCATGTTGGACGTTTTCGAGCGACATTTAAATACTTATTAATATTTGGGCTTGAGTTATTTTTTTTCATTGATTTTTTTTTTCTTATCAATTTACATCATAGTGAATAAAAAATTGCTTTTAAAATATATTTATTGTCATATTGGCTGGCATCTTTGGCTATTGATGTTTTCTTTGATTGATATAGTAAATAAGCTGACGTGTTCTGATATGGCCATCCACTTGACTTTACCATACAACCTGGCCCCTCACTTATATTTAATATTTAATAAAATTATTTATAATCATGTAGGGGAGGGAGGTTAGTTTTTGCTTTTTAGACTTCTGGGATCCCACTGATTTTGTATACAAAATTTAGATGAGTTTGGTCAAATGGCCAATATTTTAATTTTTGACCATGCACCCCCCCCCTCCCATTTTGGGCGGTTAGTTTTATGCATTTTTAGACTTCTGGGGCCCCACTGATTATGTATACAAAATTTGGTTGAGTTTGGTCAAATGGCCTAAATATTAATTTTTTGACCCAGCACCCCCCTCATTTTGGGCGGTTGGTTTTTGGATTTTTAGACTTTTGGGGTCCCACTGATTATGTATACAAAATTTTGTTGAGTTTGGTCAAATGGCCAAGATTTTTAATTTTTAACCCCCCTCCACCCCCTTAATTTTGGGTCGATATGCACAAAAATCTAATCAGATCTTAATCTCAATGGATCAAAACTACGTGTGAAATTTGGTTTTGATATTCACACTAGTTTTTGAGCTAGCTCGTCCACAAAATTTGGCAACGCACAGACTAACAGACATTTTGACAAAAAATTATTATCTCGAAAAATATAATTTTTTCTATGTTCACTTATTAAAGCTTTTTTGTAGAGCGAAATGCCATGGTTTTGCTCAGTTTTTTTTAATCAAAATAGTTTCAGCCGTTTTTGAGATATTTCGAAAAAAGAAGGAAAAAAACACTTTTTCATGCACGATTACAATACTTGACCATACAAAGTATATAATATATATGTTTGTATTTATAACCCACATCTCCTTGTTTCACCTTTCAAAACTCAAACCGTTCATTGTCAAAAAATTATCAAATCACTAAAATGTTCGTTTCGAGTCTTTAAAATTTTTAATTTATCCTACAATTAAGCTTTACATTCGCTATATTTGTTTTCTATCTACGCTATTAACATTTTCGTTGTTTATTTTTGTTATCACCCCTTTATCAATTTATTTTTTATTAATGTCATTAAAAACGCAAACCACCCCTTCACCTCGTCCCAGTTCTGGCTTGTCTCTATATTTAGTGATCAGATAAACGTTTTGTTTGTTTTTTTAATTAAAACCAGTGGGGGTGTAGTTTGAAAAAAATACCGGAAGCCCGTCTACGACTGCCTTATCTTTTGGTTGTTTTGCTATAAAAACATATCAATGACATGATCAATTACATTCCTTTCATATTAATTACAAATTATTAATAATGATAATACAATAAAAATGTTCGTAAAGAAAAATCAAAGAGGTTGTCCTCTGCTTGATGCAAAGGTATATATTTCCAATATATGGTATATCGTCGCCTTAGAGAGTAAACCTGCTAACTCACAACAAGGAAATTTTACAGGGCAGAGAAAAAACAAACAAAATTTAATATTGTTATAATAATAAAACTTACGCAAGATGCGAGGTAGGTTTCACAAAAAGAAATAAAACAAAATTGACTTTTGAATTCGATATATTTCGGAGGTGAGCCCATCATCAGGAGTCAAAGAAAACTGATGATGGGGTCTCGAAGAGAAACTTCTATATCAAGATGCTGATCTTTTTTCTTTTTGACTAGCTGCGAGGCCCGCATTCGGCGGCCCTCTTGCTAGCCAGGGGGCACGTCCCACGGACCCCCAGCCCCTCGAACCCCCCTCACCCCTAAACCCACCAAGCACCCCCCCCCCCGCACCATGCACCCGTTCCCAACCCCCGCCCGCACCCCACCCACCTCGAAACCCGCACCACCCTCCTGCACCCCCACCCTACTCAGGCTCACCCCTCACCCTACACCAATTCCCACCCCCGCACCCACCTCCCGCACCCAGTTTTTGCATTTCTAGTCTTCTAGTGATCCACAGATTATGTATACAAAATTTGGTTGAGTTTGGCCCAAGAGAAAGAATTTTCATTTTTTGACCCTCCCCCCCATTTTGGGTGGTTAGTTTTTGCATTTCTAGCTCTCTAGAGGCCCAGAGATTATGTATACAAAATTTGGTTTAGTTTGCTCCAAGGGCAAGAATTTACATTTTTTCACCCTCCCCCTTTTTTGGGTGGTTTTTTGGGAGAAATTTTTTTAAACAAAAGTTGTCAAAAATCACATCCCCTACAACTTTGTTTATTATAAAATTTGCCGTAGGGTTAATAGTTTAGGAGTTATTTGATAATTTTCATTCGTGTGCCCCCCAAACCCCTTCTGGGGTCAAAATATCAAATCGTTATATAGCTAAAATCGTAAGTTAGAAGACATCTGAAGTAAAAATGAAATTTCATAATAATTCCTTTGGCCGTTTTTACGTGAATCGTGAGCAACTTTTCGGAACCCACGGAAACATACAGACAGACAGACAGGAATTTTGTTGAGGGTGTTTTCGTTCATAACTTTGCTTGAAACGTGTGCAACCAAATTTTGGCGTGATTTGGACCAATGTAGCAGACAAAACCTTAATTTTATATAATAGATTATTTTAAAATTGTCATTATTTTATTTCTTTTATCCAAGTGTCTTAATAATCTTCTTATAGATTTTTATTAAAGTAATTTTTTAATACTTACGTTAGTCCCAAGTATTTCTAATAGATGGCGTTGTATTTTTTATTAAACTACCTTTAGTTTAGAGTATTCTTAATAGATGGCGCTAAAGACACAATAAGTTATTAATTAACATACTAATAAAATTAGCTGAGAGCAATTCTAATAGATGACGTTCCATACTAATTTATCATCATCATCGAGTTTACAGTAATAAAACTGGTTTGATGCAAATTCCCCCGGCTCTATTCAATTCTATCCCGTGCCATCTCTTTCACTACTATTAATATAATTAGTAATATAGTTTTCTGTTCTTATAATTTTAAGAATTTTGCTTTACAACCCACAAACATAGTATACCTATTTATATATCTTCCAAAAAGGCACTAAGCTTTTTTTATCCACGACAATGTTCTATATAGAGTTTTATTGTAATAAATTTTTTTTTAATTCCTATACTTTAGTTTAAAGTATTTCTTAAGTGGTGTTGTTTGTTTATTTTTTAGTATTATTTTAGACCTGAGTTCTTATATTAATAGATTATTTTTTAAAAATTATATTTATCCTTAATGCCAACCCCCTTCCATTTGATGGTAGAGGCCTATATTCAGCAGTGGATTGTCGCTATCGATCGGGCTGATGATGATGATGATGATGATGATGATTTATCCTTTACTAGTCGTTTTATATTTTTAACTAATTTTAATACTATAGATGACAGCTATTTCTTATTCTACTTTATTTATCACTTATATAAATAGTTTTTACTTTATCCAATGCAAAGCATGGGTAAAGTATTGTAATCGCTCTCGGGGCAAGCGTGGCTTCAAAGGGTCCTCAGGTAAAGACTACGGAACCCATGGACTCAATTAAAGTCACAAATTGTAGTATTCAATTAGGTTGAATTTTAGCACGTGACGGTTTTGCCAAAAATTACATGGGGTCTCGTCGAGAGGCCAAAAAGTGCGATTTTTTCATTTAGTGCGTGCGGATGGATGTATGTATGTTATCGTTTTTGGCCCACGATTTTTTCCACACCGCTGCACCGATTGAAATGAAATTGAAAACCTACCATTCTTTTAACAAAATGAAGCGCTGATTAGTTTTTGGTACATATCGGCCCACAAACATTAGTACTTTATTTCAGTACTTTTTTAGTTTTTCTAAATATCTTGAAAATGACTTAACCAATTTTGATGAAATTTAATATCCTAATTAAGTACCTTGGGGACCACAAAAAGGTTAAATAAAGTTTTTAGTAAAATTATATTTTAAAGTACTTTACTCTAGAGTAAGATGGTACTTTTTTTAATTTTTAAATTCTTTAAAATTTATTCATTTGAAAGTTTTAATATAGCTCATTTAGCCTTGCTTAAGTAAGAATGGATAGGCTTCTCTCTGTGAAATGCTAAAAATTTGGGAGGAATTTTTGTATGAGTAACCATAGCAACTGCGTTGTTTTCTTATCCGTTACCTTTGCTGAAGACAGAGAAATCGATTTTAAACCAAAAATAGCGATTGATTCTCATCTAGTACTTGAGGAATAATCATTCTATATTGGATTTTTGACGTTTCGGTTTTTATTAGTAACCATTGCTGAAGACATAGAGAAATCGACTTTAAACCAAAAATAGCGATTGATTCTCATCTAGTATCTTGAGGAATAATCATTCTATATTGGATTTTGACGTTTCGGTTTTTATTAGTAACCATTGCTGAAGACATAGAGAAATCGACTTTAAACCAAAAATATCGATTGATTCTCATCTAGTACTTGAGGAATAATCATTCTATATTGGATTTTTGACATTTCGGTTTTTATTGGTAACCATTGCTGAAGACATGGAGGAATCGACTTTAAACCAAAAATAGCGATTGATTCTCATCTAGTACTTGAGGAATAACCATTCTATATTGGATTTTTGACGTTTCGGTTATTATTGGTAACCATTGCTGAAGACATGGAGAAATCGACTTTAAATCAAAAATAGCGATTGATTCTCATCTAGTACTTGAGGAATAATCATTCTATATTGGATTTTTGACGTTTCGGTTTTTATTGGTAACCATTGCTGAAGACATAGAGAAATCGACTTTAAACCAAAAATAGCTATTGATTCTCATCTAATACTTGAGGAATAACCATTCTATATTGGATTTTTGACGTTTCGGTTATTATTGGTAACCATTGCTGAAGACATAGGAATCGACTTAAATCAAAAATATCGATTGATTCTCATCTAATACTTGAGGAATAACCATTCTATGTTGGATTTTTGATTTCGGTTTTTTGGTATTCTTTTAGACATAGAGGAATCACAAACCAAAAATAGCTATTGATTCTCATCTAGTATTTGAGGAATAACCATTCTATTGGATTTTTGACGTTTCGGTTTTATTGGTGACCATTTCTGAAGACTTTGAGGAGTCATTTCAAATCAAAAGTAGCGATTGATTCTCATCGTGTGAGGAATAACCATTTTATGTTGGATTTTTGACGTTCGGTTTTATTGGTTTCTTCAGCAATGGTTACAACAATAACCGAATTAACCTGATTATTTCAATCAGTAGAGATTGTGGTGTTGGTGCAAGGTGAAACATCTTTAATAAAGATAAGAGTAAATAGATATTTTATTTAATATGGATTTACCTTAACTCATGGTAAATCCATATTAAATAAAATATCTATTTACTCTTATCTTTAATAGCCGAAATATCAAAAATCCAATGTAGATTGGTTATTCCTCGACTATTAAATGATAGTATTTTTTGAATTGTATCAATATGGACACAAATTGCAAGTGCTATCTGGTTAATAATAAAGGAATAAACATATTAATATTTCAAATGAATTTGGATAAAGTTTAGCAACGATCTGTTGCAGTTTATTTACTTTTTCGATTAGAAGATACAATTCTTTTAGCGAATTTAATTGTTTATTTTTAATTTTCTTTCAATACGATGGATTAAGTTAGGATCATGGACGCAAGAGGCTGGATTGCGCACGTGAACAAGCACAAAAATATTTGAAATTATAGCGGTGTGGGGATGGGGGACACTCAAAATACTAGGAGGGGGGGGGGGGGGGGGCAATTACATCACCTCGATGGATACAAAAGAGATTTTTTTAAAGAAATATTTTTTCCTCTCTACATTAAATACTTCACATATATGACTAAGTGATCTTAGTTACACCAATTAGCAGGTACTTACGTATTATGTTGGGCAGCCATATGTGTTCTAATTTTTTTCTTTATACTTTCCTGATGACCCATTTTTGTTTACAATAATTTTTCCTTATCTATATAAATTTTCTACATAATGATGATAATTATATATCTTTTTTGACAAATTAATTTTCCATTTTTCTATTATTCGTATATTTTATTTTAATTTTATAAATCTCCCTCATACTTTTGTGTGTATATTGATTATAAACTCAACTATGTGAAATAATCTTCTAATATATTCTTATTTAGATTTGCAGTTTTCTAAATCAACTTCTTATTTACATTTGCAGTATTCTAAATCTATTATTTTATTATAATTCAAAGTAAATTGTCTATTTATTTTTAAATTAAATTTCTTTTTCTTTCGAAAATCTAATCTAAGGATAATTTAACCTGTAATGGATAGATTCATTATCAATTACCCGTCATAATTTTGGAATAATATTTTTCTAATATTCTTAAAATTTTGAAATTTTTTTTTTGCAACCGATGCTGAAAAGAAAATTGAACTCGATAAATAAATGGTAGAATAAGAAAATGTGATCAAAAACAAAAAAACAACAACATCTTTTAATAGATTCAAATTATTTATTTATTTATTTGAATTTCATACAATGAATAAATTAATCCTGTATTTTATTTTTTGCTTTGTTTTTTTTACTTAGAGAAAGTGGTGTAGGTTTTAGGTGAAACATGATATTAATTAATAGAGTAAATGAGTGGGTAGTTTTCAGAGTGAATGAATTAAAACTCAAAGAGGTTTATACAGTTTTAAGCTGTAAACTCCTGATGATGGACTAATAATCCGAAGCGAAATATATTGAGTTTGTATAAACCTCTTTGAGTTTTATTTCATTCACTGTGAAACTTCGCACCCTTTACTCTATTAATTAATCCTGTATTCATGATGAATACGCAAAAAGAGAGAAGACTTTGAAATTTTTTTATTTTCAAGAAGGTGTTCATTTATAATGTTAAAATAGCATAATCCTTATTGAGATTTTTTTCACTATTTATTAATATTACCCAAAAAAACATATTTCAAATTTTTATAAAAATAACAAAATATTATATTTTTAATAATAATAAAAACAACAACTAATTCTGCTTTTTCGAGGTAGCTTTAAATTATCCCTGGACACCTTCGAACATCAATTTGAATTTAGAACAAATTCGATGATGTGTTATAGGTATACATATGTAAAACTAGGTGAAAAAAAATTAAAAATCAAATCACTCACAATATATATTATAAGCTTCATAATTTGTAGAATTGTACCTACTAAAAACAAAATTGAATGTCAGTCAACCTGTATATAAGGTCGCTTTAGGAAGTACATATCATATTCAGGTAACAGAAAAACGAAAATTTGATAATTTATGGTATTTATTAATCTCTTGGTCCATTTCACTTATAACGCTGACGTATTTTAAGAAACTATTTCTTTTTACTTTCCCATTTATATTCATAGAATATAATGTGGAAGTATTGCGATGCCCTGTCTGGGTCCTGACTCTTTGAGAGCTTGTATCTCAGAGATGAAAAAAGTTAATTTCATTTTGTAACTTCTAGGTGGAAGGAATCGATGCCCTTAATAGTTGGAAACCGGATTTGGGACATAAAACCGGATATTGTGGTCCCCAGAGGCCAAAAAGGGGCCAAAAATCCATTGGTCAGTGCGTACGTATGTATGTACCCCCTGCGTTTCGCAACCATAAGTCTCAGAGCTACGAAATTCGAAACTTAAGCTCGATATAGGCTATAAGGTGTACAGCAAGCTTTTGGTTGAAATCGGAAAACCGGAAGTGGACATTTACATGAAAGATTTTTCGTTTTTTTTTATTTTCTCAAAAACGGCTCTAACGATTTTTTTAAAAATTAGTGTATTTATCAAGTGTCATGAGTTATTAGTTGTGTCAAATTTTCAATCCGATTGAAAATTTGACACAACTATAACTCATGACACTTGATAATTACACTAATTTTTAAAAAATCGTTAGAGCCGTTTTTGAGAAAATCAAAAAAAAAAACGAAATAAAGGAAGGGGTGTAAATTAGTAGTGTCGCGATGATTTCAAATAAATGAAAATTTGAAAGTAATGTGGTGAACCCACCAGTTGATTTATTTTGAAATCGCTTCAGTTTTGCCAATAGTATTCATCGGTAAATTCTTTTTTTTATGATACAAAAAAAAATCGAGAATATTGAATTCCCAAGCATAAAGTCATTAAAGGGTGCAATCGTTTACTCTTATTAAAATATTTGACAACTATAGATCCATTTATCGATCCAATTGAAAGTAAGTAATTGTATCAAATGACTTCATTGTTGTATCTGCTCTACTAGGCATCCACCACAGAGCATTGTTTAATAAATAAATAATCAAGAGTCTAGCAAAACATCAGTTAATCTACAATCGTTTATAAATTTCCCAACGGCCTTAAAATACGACATCATTATGTGAAATGGACCAATATTGATTTTTTTAGTAGATATATTACAGTATTTCTACAAAATATGAACTTAAGGTAGTTCTTTCACAAATGCAAAAAAATAATTTTTAAGAAAAAAATAAAAGCCGACTTCAAAAAATTAAATGCAACAAATAAAATACACTAAAAGGTATAAAATAATTATTATCTTATTTAGTTACAACTAAACGACGAAATATTAACATGAAATTACTTTTTGAAGTCGGTACCAAACAAACTATACCTATAAGCGAGCGTACCCGCCAAACGTACTAAGATCCGTCGAGTGCGATTCATAAAAGGTACATGTTTGGCACCAACTTCAAAAAGTAATTTCATGTTAATATTTCGTCTTTTAGTTGTAACTAAATAAGATAATAATTATTTTATACCTTTTAGTGTATTTTATTTGTTGCATTTAATTTTTTGAAGTCGGTTTTTATTTTTTTCTTAAAAATTATTTTTATTTTTCTCTTTTTAGTGATGTTATTAATAGTGATCATATAATCAGAACTTGACCAAATTAATATGACTCCATCCCTAAGACACCCCCTTTCGGATAAAAAAGAACCATCGAAATCGGTTCATAAACAAAGGGGTTAGGTCTAAACAAACCTAATAAAAAAGATCTAATACATATGGAAAAAAAAACGAAAAAAAATGGGACCAATCGGAAGCTAGACTGAACCCAATGCAAAAATTTTTTTCAAAATCGGTTGACAATTGGCGGAGATATGAGGTAACATAGGCACACAAAAAATAAAAAAAAAATTCAGTCGAATAGAGAACCTCCTCCTTTTTTGAAGTCGGTTAAAAATTCAAGAAGTCTTTGTAACTTAGAATAGAAGTCATTAAAAGCATAATAAACACAATGTTAAAATTTGAAGACGATTTACCACACCAAACATGAAATAATTGCAATTAAAAATGAAATTTTTTATATATGGTAGATTGGGAAAGGGTGGAAAAATGATCATTATTTTATTTTTTTCATTGAATGACTTTCACCATCTTGATAAAAAGCGAATATTTGTTAGAATAATATATTCGGAGTAACTTAAAAAAAATTGAAATTATTTACCTCGTAGTTTTGATAAAAAAAACAAAAAAACAAACATATTTGAGCGATTATTTTTAGAGGAGGGGATATAAGATCAAACGCTTGGAAACGATCCATTCTTAAAGAGGATATAGTAGTGTGAAAAGTACAGTCAGGTTAAAAACATAACCTAAAATTTTAGCACCGGTCATGTATATAGTGGTTACAATGCTAAAACTTTTTGTGTGGATTGTCGCTAAAGAACTACCTTAAGTTATTCTCATATCAATGTCATTAAAAAAAAACATGAAGCATTCGGAAATACCGTATTCTACATAATAATTGTGTAAAATATGGTATTGTACAAATCAACTATAGATTTAATATGGTAATTTTGATTACCCCTCTCTTGTCATTTAGGACATCTAATTTTTATACCAATTATTCTGTATGGTCCTAAAGAATAATTGTCCAAAATTTGACTCAAATCAGTTAAATATCTAATTTTATTAACCCTCTCCCCCAATTAAGGGACATTGATTTTTGTTTTAATTATTTCACAGGTTCACTGTGCAAAATTTGATACATACCAGATTAAGATTTAATGATTTTAATTTTTTTCACCTTCAAAAACGTTAAAGCCTAATTTACACGTGTAGAGTTTTTAGTAAAGTACTGGGTAGAGTAGAGCAACTCTATCCGTAGAAACCCGGCAAAAATCTCAGTAGAGTAGAGTTTGCAGTAGTTTTTATCAAAATCGAATAAGTGCTTTTTGAGAAATTTAAAAAAAAAAAACAAAAAAAAAACAATTACTTTTTTCATGCAAGATTTCAGTTACAGTACTTCGTTCTACTTCGTATTATAAAGTAATAAAAGGTTATCTATTTAAAATTCTAATGGAAATTGTGATAGCTAAAACAACAGCGTTGAACTCAATGCTGTTATTTAGCTATCACAATTGAAATTGAAATTCATGTTTTCTCTTTATATTTTCAAATCGAATTTATATTTCCTCTTACGATTGCGCATTTCTAAATTTTATAAACAAAATCCTATCTCTCTGTTTCCCTCGTTGAGTGTCGGAACATTCTATCAATAAATCGGATTTCCAAAAGATCAGATAATATTTTATTTTATCAATATCGAAATCGAATCCCATCGACATCTCTCCCCATCCATCCGTCTTTTTCACCTTATTTAAATATCATTTCAATGACTTTTTACACAAGTGAAAATAACACACAAAAAAATGAGACAGAAAATAAAAGGAAATAGAGATAGAAAAGGGGAAAATTGCAAGTTTTGCACAACACATTTGTGGTTCTTCTTTGGCTTTGGCGATGGCGATGAGAAGTGGCTTCTCGAGGGTTAATAAAAGGAGCAGGCAAAGAAGTGCCCTGCGCATGACAGGAAGGCGGATTCAAGGTGGATGTCATGCTGTTGGCGGATATGCCGAGGCTTGGCAAAGTCCCAGACGGGGAATCCCTGGCTGCCAAGTCTTTAAGTGGCCCCGATGTTTCACTTTCGCAATCGATGCTGCACCAAATACCCTCAAAAATTCAATCCGGATAATTACCGCTTATCTATTTAGCAGAGAGAAAATCAGTTAACACTACTCAAATTATAATAGAATAATAATTTTCTTATCAAAGCGCACAGCGTGCGCAGGCCAAGTTCGAGCATTAGCTTGGCCATACACGGTGTACGCTATACACGAACCATTTTGAGCCAATTTCGACCCCCCTGCAGCTCGGAATCCATTTGAGATACAGAGCTGAAATTATACACATGTAATTATGTAATCCATCTTGAGGAGAGTACCAAATTTCAATAATATAGCTTAAATAGATTCTGAGATATGGACCTGAGAAAATAGCTAATTTTGGCACTCACTCACTCACTCACTGACAGGTCATCAAAACCTATAGGGTACTTCCAATCATTCCAGCATCATGAAATTTCGCCTGCTAGTAGAGTTTGGGACACAAACAAAGGAAAAATTCCAAAAATCCAAACTTTCTATCTTTCAACCCCTTCAAAATGGGGGAGGGTCAAAAATGAAAATTCTAGCCCGTTGGACCAAACTCAACCAAATTTTGTATACATATTCTGTGGGCCCCCAGAAGGCTAGAAATGCAAAAACTAACCACCCAAAATGGGGGAGGGGGTCAAAAATAAAAATTCTAGCCCTTTAGATCAATGGAATTCCTTATAGCTTACAAAAAGAAGAGAAATCTCAACCAAAACATTTTGTGAAAAAACAGGCCAAGTTCGAAAATGAAGTGAAATCTAGTGTGTAGCCAAGTTAAATTCGGCAAGAATAAATAAGTTGAGAAAATAGTAGATCTCTTAACTTAATTATTCTTGACGAATTTAAGTTCTCTGCACATTAGATTTCACTATTTTTTCGAACTTGGTCTGTTTTTTCACAAAATGTTTTGGTTGAGATTTATTTTTCTGGGACTATTTGGGGAGCTGATTCTGAAAATTGGATGGGTATTAAACCACATCAGCTCTAGTTTTTAAGATATAAATGGTCACATCCTCAAAAAAGGCAATGTTTGTTTATTTTTGAGGCTAATTGATTCACCTCAGCTATACTTGACATCAAAATATTTAGTTTCATTAATTGAAAAAAAAGTCTCAATTAAATTGAAAGTTTCTTTTTGCCGAGAGTAGCAGAATTTTTATAAATTAAAGGAGACAATATAAGAATGTGTCTTCTGCTGGAAAAATAATTTAATTAATTTATTTATAACCAGACTATAGTTTCGAGGGCTGTGCCCCCTTCATCAGTCTATTACAATTGTACATTAATTAAAAAAAATATTTTTCCTGCAGAAGACACACTCTTTTATTGTCTCCTTAAAAAAAGTTTCATTTAACATTTCCGATTTGGCCCGTGTTTCGTACTCGATTTATAGTAAATAACTAAATCTACATTTTTTTAATGAAATAAAAAAATGTATAGTAGTATTAGTGGGTTTTTCTATAAATCGAATTCTCATTGAGCCTAAAAACACGGGGTAAATTGGAAATCATAAATGAAGCCTTATTTAAGTTAATAAAATTAAATATTTTGATTTAAAGTACAACTGCTGTGAATCAATTCACCTCAAAAATAAACAAAAATTGCCTTTTCCGGAAATTTGATCATTTATATCTCAAAAACTAGAGTTGAGAGAGGAAAACAAGTGCCATTTTTGGAATGAATAGTATGACAAATATACCCAGAAACAAATCTAATATTTTAGGCAACAAAATGTGAATTGGCCATTTAATAACTTATATTTGTAGAAATTATCAAAATAATAAATAAATAAAAATAATAAAAAAATGTTATATACATTTTTAAAAAATGAGTTTATTATTATTATTATTATAACAATTAAGAATCTAGCTGCCCAGCAGCTAATAAGTAATATCAGTCTTATATTTAAGATTTATACAACTGCAATCAATATTTTACACAATATTTGATTAATTTTTTTTAAATGATTTGTCTTCTTTTTCTTTCTTCCTATCAGTGGACACCTTCCACAAGTTCATGCGGTTTAATTCGCCTTGAGCCTCCGTGTCATGTAGTCCATATCGAGGAGTTGGGCAGCCTCGCCTTCATTTATATGTGACTCCAGTCTCGCTTGGTGGGCTATGGCCGATTTTATAAAATAATAAGCGATTCAAGCGGCAGTCTTAGCCAAGAAGCCAAGTGTTCTGGTTTAAGCAATCTCCGAAATTTTGAAACATAAATAAACATAAACATTTCGCCTATTGAAAAGAGAATTTTCATAACACTACCATACCTGATAAACGTTAATAACTAAGAATGTGTTGGAGACTTGATAAAGACCATAGTATCCGACGCCAGTGTTTCAGTAATAATTTAAAGTAAAGTTTTTAATTTGAAGTGTTTCAGAAAAGATTGTTACTTGTGGTGTCCAGTAATAAGATGTGTTTGATGAGTGGAAGAATCAAACTTTAATGTGGTATGCGATGGTGTACAATTACAATGTATTTATTTTCGGCTTAATAGCCTTTCATCGGCACCTAGAGTATACAATATTGCTGTCAGTATACAGTTGTTTGAACAACTGTATACTGACAACAATATTGTACACTCTAGGTGCCGATGAAAGGCTATTAAGCCAGAAATAAATACATTGTAATTGATACACCATCGCATACCCACATTAAAGTTTGGTTCTTCCACTCATCAAACTACATCTTATTACTGGACACCACAAGTACTATATTTTCTGAAACACCTCAAATTGAAAACTCCACCCATTACAATTAATAACTAATTTAGACAGATGTTAATTAATATAAAAATTAAGCTAGTGAACATAAACGATTATAAAATTTGGTTCAAATCGGACAAAGATTTCAAACTTTGAAAATCCTTTTTCCTAATTTTGGGTTCGATTTCAACCAAAATTCAATCAGGTCTTCATTTCAATACAAAAAAAAAACTCACGTGAAATTTCGTCGAAAAATATAATTTCAATGGTAAATCACTTCAGCATCCATAACAAGCATTAATTAACAGGAATAGCAGGGAATTGGACTAAAAATAAAAAACAGAGTTTTTATTGACCGGGCCAGACGTTTCGTCGATTAATTTCCGACTTCCTCAGTGGCTCATTCCATCACTCTCCGTCAAAAGACAATTCCACTACGCGACGAAACATCCCTTAATCCTTTTTATTTAAACTATAATACATTGCTGTTCCAAGCGTGTAAAAGTTCAAGATTCTTGAGCAATTGGGGCACGATCCAACAATGTATTATAGTTTAAATAAAAAAGGATTAAAGGATGTTTCTTCGCGTAGTGGACTTGTCTTTGACAAAGAGTGATGGAATGAGCCGCTGAGGAAGTCGAAATTAATCGACGAAAACGTCTGGCACATTCAATAAAAACTCTGTTTTTTATTTTTGTCCAATTCCCTGCTATTCCTGTTAATTATAATTTCAATGTTTGCTTTATAATTATATATTCTCATCTAGGGTTTCGCACAATTTTTTTCAATCCAAATATTTTGAGGCGTTTTTGAGATATTAAAACTATTTTTCATGTACTATTACAAGACTTGGCTATCCCTTGTATGGTAAAGTGAAAATTAAGTTGTTTTTTTTATGTTAATGGATAATGGTGTAGGTTCTTGGTGAAACATATTAAATAAAGTAAAGAAAATTTTTGATTTTTTTAGAAACTTTTAAAAATTTAAAATACTAGATAGGTTTCACATAAATTACAATTTATGTGAAACCTACCAAGTATTTGTATTTTAAATTTTAAAAAGTTTCTAAACAAATTTTTTCAAAAAATTTTCTTCACTTTAAAAATTAAGTGTCTAATTAAATGATTCATATTTGCCCCACAAGACCATCGATTGCCTACTACTCTAAAAATAGATACATTTCCATATAAGATTAATTTCCCCTGTTAATAAAATGGAGGTTGTTGATTTGAACAAATTTTCGATTTGAGTAAGTTTTGGAGCTCGTAAAGGAAAGGAGATGGATAGAGAGAAAGACAAAGACGAAGAGGAGGAGGCTATTCGAAATGCAAGTCACCACCAAGAAGAAGAAGAAGAACAGGAGGAGGAGGAAGCAACACGGGAGCGTTACACGAGAAGTTTATTGGCCGGGATGCGCAGATGTGATCTGCAACTTGAATAATCCCAAAAGAAAAACTATCTCCTTCTATCTCTCTATCTATCTATCAGCGAGTTTAAAAATTCATCGCGCCAACGGGTGGAATTTCTTAATTATTTAAAAAGAGAAATCTCGGGAACGTTTCGAAAAGGGAAGGAAAGAATTATTGAAACACGTGAAAAGAGAACAAAGGGATTTGCTTTTGTATTCCAAGTCAGCCCCGGACTTAGCGAAAGCAACAAATACAAATCCACTGATTTTAAAATCTTAACTTTCCAATCGATAAATAATACTGCTCGACAAAAATTAAACAAAAATTTCTCCTCGTATACCTAACAATGGATTACAGTAGAGTTTTCTGAGCTGATTATCATGCAATTTCCCGATTTTTTACAACACGTCAGAGTTTTGAGATATTATCGTTCAAAATGACGAAAAAGGCCATTTTGACCCATTTTCGATTCCCATTAAATATTAAACAACAATATTTAATAATTGATTGGATGTTTGGTGAGGTGCTTAGGATAATAATATTTAAAATCAAAATATTTTGTTGAGTAATAGAAAACCGTTTTCTCTTTGATCTAATATTATATCATATACAGAGCTCGAATATAATATTTATTTTTATATCTCTCCTAAAATTTAAATTTTGAACCAGCCCAAAAATGATGAAGTGATGCAGAGGATCCCCCCTTACCTCTCATTTTCAGATTTTTTTTTAAGAAAATAAAGTTTCACTTTTAAATAAATTTTAATTTATTCTAATTATATATTATATACAGAGCTCGAATATAATATTTATTTTTATATCTCACCTAAAAATTAAATTTTGAACCACCCCAAAAAATGATGAAGTGATACAAAGGGTCCCCCCTTACACCTCATTTTCAGATTTTTTAAGAAAATGAAGTTTTAACTTTTAAATAAATTTTAATTTATTCTAATTATATATTATATACAGAGCTCGAATATAATATTTATTTTTATATCTCTCCTAAAATTTTAATTTTGAACCAGCCCAAAAATGATGAAGTGATACAAAGGGTCGGGGATATAGGAAGGGTTTTTGTTTATGGGGAAGCCATTAATTGCCTTTATAATACCCAAAGAGTCAGTACAGACCAGAAATTTGTTAAAATCATGAACATTTCTCATAGAATGGTTTTATTTGATTATGATATTTACTGTGCTATATACTATTATGTCAGATGGCTACACCTCATAGAGAAGCCCGAGGGGAGAACCTCGGTTGGAATTAGGTGTACACTGTCTTTGGAATTATTTGGAATTACTTTGGAATTCATTAGATAATCTATTGTCATCTATTGTTTTCTATTTGGAAATGAAAGTGGAAGTGGAAATAGGTGTACAGGATTTTAGGTCGCGGTTCACCCCTCGGAGAAGCCCAAGGTCTGGATTTGTTTTTAGCACTCAGGATCAATTTCTCAGGAGGTGAATACAATGATTCTGACAATGAATATTATCCACAACAGAATGATTTCCCCAAAAGAAATTCATTGATCAATGATGCGGGTTGTCGAATTTGAAATTACTACTTCACATTCCATTCACTACAATAAATAATTAAACTCGGAAAGCTTCCGGGAACTTTTCATAAACCTAGCATATATATATATATATATAAGATAAGAAGTCTCTTATTAATGGTGGCGCGGCATTCTTTGGACAGGGAGGCGCATTGCTGGCTGGCTAACTGGTTTTAATCACCGTCCGTTCTTCCGAGTTGATTGTTCGTTAGTACGTTCCTTCTATTCATCCCTCACTCACCCTTAAGGAAAAAACTACCCTCTTCTATTCCACTTCTAGCATCGTTTAATTTCATCCCTTCTTCTCCGTTCACTTTTTCTTTCTTTCTTTATTGCTGCATTTCTTTTCAATCTTGTTTCTGACAATTCCTTCCCTTTATGAACCATTTTTTTTATCAAATCCAATATATTGAAATAATTTCTTCATTGTTTTTAGTATTAAATAAATAAAATTCTTTTATAAAACAATCTCAAAGGGTTTATTAGAAATCCACCGTTTCGGGAGAAATTCTTCCTTTATCAATGGAAATTTAGAAAATAATTGTTTTAAAAGGAACAAATAAATATTTTGAAAATAGACAATGATAGAGATTGTCTTGAAGATGAAAAATCACCTTAAATAAAAAAATGCTAGTTCTCAAGTTAAGCAACTTTTATCGCTGTGACGAGTGACCATCTGCAGACACTGTCTGCTGTTGGCATTTCGATACTGTTCCCGAAACAAATTGAGTTGTCTGCATCTCATTGCAATTAATTGGATATGCTCTAAACAGAACATATTAATTATTTTATCAAAATGTTTGTTTGGACCAAAATTTAGATCGAGGGAAGTGTTCTTAAAAATTTGAAACCTTTAAGGCCTTAGGGATCTATAAGCTATTCCAACACTCTTATGAATCGGGCATATTCCCCAAAAGCTGGAAAATAGTCAGAGTCACACCTATTCCTAAAAAGGTGACTCTTCACAAATCTCTAATTACAGACCTATCGCGATCACCTCTGTTCTTTCCAAAATAATGGAAATGGTTATAAACCAAAACGTCCTTCGTCACTTAGAAAATAATAAATTAATTCACGATAGGAAATAAGGATTTAGACAAAATCATTCCACAGGCGACATCTTAACCTATGTCACCCACATCTGGGACAAAACTCTAGAGAACGGAAAAGAAACCCTCACTGTGGCCCTAGATATCTCAAAAGCTTTCGACCAAGTTTGCCACAAAAATCTTCTTGCCAAACTGACAGCCTTTGGATTCACACCAACACTTCACAAACGGATAGAAAGCTTTCTGGCAAACCGTAGTATAAAAGTTGTGGTGGATGGAATATCATCTGAATCTTACTCCACAAATGCTGGTGTTCCCCAAGGCTCGGTAATCTCCCCCACGCTCTTCTTAATATACATAAACGACCTTATCGATCAAACATCAAACCCCACTCACTGTTACGCCGACGATAGCACTCTGCACGGCAAGCCCTCGCTCCCGAATAATCGAAACAATGTTGCTTCCTCAATCACTCTCGACCTAGACAAATTGAATAAATGGGGCTCTCAAAATTTAGTTAACTTTAATTCAAACAAGACTCAATGTTGTCTAATTTCTAGATGCGAAAACAAAAATTTCCCTGATATCAACTTCGATTCGAATACCCTGAAAATGAGTGACAGCCTCTCCATGTTGGGCGTCTCTGTCGCATCTGACCTGTCTTGGAATGAACACATCTCCTCTGTGGCGAAATCTGCAGCAAGGAAGATTGGCCACTTATTCAGGTCCAAACGATCTGTCACGCCCCCACATCTTCTCACCATCTACAAGGCCCAAATCCGCCCCTGTCTCGAATACGGCTCTCATCTATGGAGAGGAGCTTCTAAATATTCTCTTGCAACCCTGAATGCAATTCAGAAACGAGCCGTCAGGCTAATTGACGATTCTACCCTCACCGACTCCCTCGACTCGCTAGCTCATCGAAGAAATGTCTCTGCCCTTTCCCTTTTCTATAGATACTATCACGGCAGGTGCTCTGATGAGATAAAATCAATAATTCCCCCAAAGCATGCTTTGCGCGTAGCACGCGTTTTGCCGACTCCCAACACTCTTTCGCTGTCAAATTAGAAAAGTGCCGGACCACTTCATTCGCCAATACGTATATCCCCATGACTTCAAGGAACTGGAACTCTCTCCCAGCCTCCATCTTTCCCAGCACTTATAATCTTCAAACCTTCAAAACTCGAGTGCATAAACACCTACGTCTCCACCCTCTCACTTAATCAACTTTCCGTTCTCTTCGGTAATACAAGGGTCTTTCGAGATCCATAGGGGCTGCGTCTTTACTGGTGCGCCCCTTCTTGCATTCGATTGCATTAAAATAAATAAATAATAATAATAAAAAAATGCGACATTCAGCTTCCTAAAATTGCTGAGTGGCGAGGGGGGGGGGGTTAGATATATAATAAAGTGATGTGATCGCTCCATCACATATTTTTTAATATATTTTTATTCATTATCCTGTACAACTAAAATTTGTTCTCTCTATGTTCATTTTTATTATTATTATTTTTTTTATTTCCTAATGAATCTGGTTCCATTATCAATCGATTGGTCTATTATTTTTAATAATCCTCGTAGTTACTCTTAATGGAGTTGGCTTGCTGGCGTTTTTAATTCCAAATGAAGTGCATATGTAGCGATGAATCCATCAAGAGATTGTTTCAATTATTACTACTAGTACTAACACAAAAGGGTGAAATTGTTTTTCTCTTCCCCTATGTTGGAATTATCAGTGCAAATCGTTCCCTGCTATTTTATATATATTGTCCGATTTTCATATTTAAAAAGCAAGGGGAACAATGTATGCGCATAATAAATTTGCTCTTGTGATAACGGATGAAGTTATCGAACCAATCAACGAGACATGAGGCGAAAGTGAGGAACGGGGGTTCCGTTTTTTTTTTTTATTATTATTCAATCCCCTTTCTGCAGCCATATCTTCAATTAATTGCAAAATGAATCGCAAATTTTATAATAAATAATGTCTTCGAATTTTTTTATTCTTTATTGTTCGTTTGAAAAGTCCTCCCTTCTATATGTTTATTGATTTTTTTTATCTTATTCATCTAAATGATTGAAATTTATCATTTGGTATTTTTAATCTATCTTCTTTAATCTGAAATATTTTTTCTAGAGTAATTTTACTAGAGAAATTCTTAACAGGTGTATTTTTCCGGGCATTACTCTATATTTAGTGAGGAGCCTTAAATTTATTTATTTATTGTCACTGGGAACAAAGCCCATTTAGACAGCACATCAGTAAAGTTTTAGTAGGGTTAGTGAGGGAGCCGAATTTAGCCGGTCGAAATTTTATAAGTTAGCCAGGCTCGAACCCGGGTCTCCCGCCTGAACATCGTCATCAACGATGCAGAAGCGGGGCCAGCGCCTTAGCCAGCTTGGACAACCCGACTCCCTTTGAATTTTTGCAATAATATAAATTTTTCTTTTTAACTCATCAAGACCAGGTGTTCGAGTTTTCTAATTATTCCCAATATTTTTTTCTCTATTTTAATATTCGAACTTTTCTTATATTTTTAAGTTGTTTGGTTTTTTGACTGTCAATTTATTTTTTCATTCTATCCTCTGCACCTCTGTCAAATGGGAGGTTGAAATAATCCCTTTTTTGTAGATTTTTTCAAATTTATTTTAAAAATATTTATAAAAATAAAATTACAAAATTAATGAATAGGTTATATTGCTAAAGGCCAATATTGTAGACAACAATATTTTTACTGTTTAATTAGTGCACCCAGCTGTTGCTAGAAAAATTTATATTTCACTGTTGGGAAAATCGATTGTTGTCCAGTAATTGACATTATTTTTTCACTTTGTTGCTACTGTAATTTCTAAGCTACTTTTCGTAAAAGTGAAGTATTTTGATAAATTTTGAAGTTAATTCCAAAATCTTATTTTAAATACAAGTTATTGGGGGAGGGCGGAGGGGATTGAAATGTATGAAAAAATGAGAAGAAAATTGAAAATTTCAACCAGTACCAAAAAATTGTGATGTGATAGAATTATTCAGATACCAATTTCCTTTCTCTTTAGATGTAGGGATTAGAATATAACTCAATAATATCTCAACATTTACAAAGTTAAATTTTGCAGACCTTTTTTACTTTACCATACAGAGTTTGGTCAAGTATTGTAATTTTTAAAGATATTGATGCTAGAAAGAGTTACACCAGGTGTCAGCAACATTTTTTGCCTGCGGGTCAAAATCAACCAAAATGTGAAAACAGTCTTAAGAAAAATTCTATTGAATATATAATAACAATTTATATTATATGTACATATATATGAGTTATATATTTTTACTTTACCATACAGGGTATGGTCAAGTATTGTAATCGTGCATGAAAAAAGTGTTTTTTTTCCATCTTTTTTTCGAAATTTCTCAAAAACGGCTGAAACTATTTTGATTAAAAAAATTGAGCGAAACCATGGCATTTTACTCTACAAAAAAGCTGTAATAAGTGAACATCGAAAAAATTATATTTTTTGAGATAATAATTGTTTTGTCAAAATGTCTGTTAGTTAGTCTGTCTGGTTGTCTGGTTGTCCGTTAGTCTGTGGGTTACCAAATTTTTGTGGACGAGCTAGCTCAAAAACTAGTGTGAATATCGAACCCAAATTTCACACGTAGTTTTGGTCCATTGAGATTAAGAGCTGATTAGATTTTGGTGCATATCGACTCAAAATTAAGGGGGAGTGGAGGGAGGGGGGTAAAAATAAAAAAATCTAGGCCATTTGAGCAAACTCAACCAAATTTTGTATACATAATCAATGGACCCCCAGAAGTCTAAAAATGCAAAAACTAACCGCCCAAAATGGGAGGGGGGCTATAGGGTCAAAAAATGAAAATCTTGGCCATTTACCAAATTCAACCAAATTTTGTATACATAATCAGTGGACCCCCAGAAGTCTAAAAATGCAAAAACTAACACCCCCCTACATGATTATAAATAATTTTCGGGGCCAGGTTGTATGGTAAAGTCAAGTGGATGGCCACATCAGAACACGTCAGCTTATTTTTCTTAAACATAACATAAATGTACTTAAATTTATTTTAAATGTCAGCTTAGCCATACTATTAACCTCTGATGTAATTTCATCGATTCGATCGCAATGCTAATTACGTCATTAAAATATCATTTTTTTCTTGTGGATCAATAATTTTGGACATAATTTCAATGTGAAGATGAACTGTTTTGGTTGATAGTGGCATTTAATTAATCTTCTCAAATATTTTTTTTATTTGCGAAGTCATTAAATAAATTTTTGGGACAATTTATGAATGCATTTTTCAAAAATTCGCCATCTTTAAGCGGTTTTCCCTTGCTACCAATGCTAACAGCTGCAACAAAACTTGTAGATGTAGCGTAATTATGGCTGGTAACAGAACTCTTTAAAAATTTCTTTTGTTTTCCAGTAAATCAAAATATGTATGTATAAATGCTAACACAATTATTGCAAAATATTGAAAGATTACAGGCGATTTTTTCACCGAACTCAAGTGGGTCACTTTAAATGATCAAATGGGTCACTTGATGATAGGTTGCCGATGCCTGAGTTACACCAAGAAAGAGCTGTCTCTAAAGACCTGGATTGGCCACTCCTTCGTGAAAAGAAGATTAAGGGCTAGTTGTATGTCAGTTGATAAATTCTTTGTAAAAGTTGACAAAGGGTAAAACCTTAGAATTCACCTTGTGCCCGGCCGATGGCCAATCAGATGACATGCACTTTCATCTGATTGGCCATGCTGCAATTCCTTAGAGATTTTATTTCTTAGCTGTTAATTATTAAATGTAAAATTTTGATTACAAAAATGATATTGATAATCTAAATTAAAATAATGGTTCATTCTTTATAAAAAATTTTGAATTTTGAAATAAGGACACTTTTTACGGGAATGGAGAGATCGCTGGTACTTTGGGTTTTTACTAGTACTTTGTCCCGCAATCCATTTGAAATTTTGATTAAATTAGAATCAAAAGACCAATCAATAAACAGTGAGCCGGAAAGTTGTGAAATTGTAATATTATGCATAATTCATAGTAAATATTGATCTTACTAGAATATAAACGGAAATTTTAACTTTATAGGGCACTATGTATGCCAAGGATAGTGAAAAAATTTGGATATATTCAAATAGAATTATCTATTGTTTGAACTTATCGATCGCAATAAGAGAAAGCAAATATATACGTATACGAAGGGTGAACCGCGACCTAATATCGTTTACACTTACTTCCACACGTATGGAAATAAATAGATTTTCGAAATATGTTTTTTATATATTTTTTGAAAATATAAATAAATATATTAAAAATATAAAATTTTTGTGTTAAAATTTATATAAAGTTTATACTTGAGCGACTTAAAAATAATTATATTTTAAGAATATATTGAAAACATAAAGTTTAGATATATTTAACACAAAAATTTTATATTTTTTGAATATATATAATCTGGCTAAAATCGATCTCTGGGTAGAGACAAATTAAAAAAATAATAAGTATCGTAAATTAGTTTATGGCTAGAAAGGCCGAAAAGCCAAAGAAAAACTTCCCTTCTTATCAATCTTAATATATATATATATATCTTAAAATATATATTTTTTTATAAATTTTGTTATATCAGCTTTGTCTGAACAAAAATGTGCATAGTCACTCTTTAAGAAATATAAAAAAATCAAGGGGTGGGAGCATGAAATTTAAATTTTATCCTAATTTTAATATACCACAAGGTGTAGACGTTCACGTTGCCTTATTTAAACCTAGACCTCTGTTTTTAATTTACACGAGTTGTAAGAGGTGAGCTAGCATAAACCGCAAGCAGCAATAGGTCACATGGACAAAATGCAAATTGTGTGGTCACTTTCTCTTTCGAGAATACATAAATAAGATCCCAAAGGGCGAGATTTATTAATAGCGAAATAATTAATTAGCTGCGGCATCAAAAGAGCGCTCGCCACTAACAAAAGGTTAATATTCCCTTTCTTTTTCGTGGTCTGGTTCATCAAGGTAAAAAAACCCTTCGCTGCCGAGTTCTCTACAAGCATGAAAAGATTTTCGCATCAGAACCTAATGATTGAGCTAATTAAAGCAGAATTAATTGCGAAAAGTGCAAACTGAATTTGAAATCCACTTGAATTTCAAATCCACTTTGAACTCTTTATTTGTATGTGTCCCCTCGTCTTCTATTACTTCTTTGACTGCTCTAGAAGAGTGGCATTGAGTGGGCTAAGAAGGGGGTCGCAACCCCCCATTCCAGGTCTTTTTATCAAATTTCATAATTTATTCAATTCATTGTGGCAAAAGAAACGAAAACGAAATCAATTGAGTGGGCGGCTGGTAAAGATTGCGTTAGATTTTCATTCTATGCAAACGACACGGGGGGATCCCCCGGCCCACCCTGGGTAGGCGCAACCCTTTGCGTCAGGGATGTCAGCAAGCAAGGCTGGTTGCGGGCTTATTTGTGCGCCTCCTGTTTGGGCGACAAACTTACAAGACACCAAATACCTTCTTTATTGCCTTTTGTTCAGCTCTCGACTTTATTGGCATGCGCATAAATTGCTCTATTCTTTACTCGCGCCCATTTTACATACAGAACCCAGAAGGAATTAGAGAGAAGTCACAAATAATTGTCGTTGTAGTCGTCGCGGAAAGGTATATTGCCTCTTGAGGAGTGACTTTGCCACTCAAAGCACTTTCTTACCTAACCTGGGAAAATCTAATCTTTAATCAGTAAATGAGAAAAATAAATAAATTGATATTAAGTTCTCAAAATGAGTGCTGTTTTATGAGTACAAAATTTGAATCTAGGTTATTGGTTAGCGTATAATAAAAAATTTATAAAAAATACAGTTAAAGCTTTTATTTTTGTGATCAATTTTTTTAAGAGTTGAAATTTTATTAAAAAACATAAGTAATTAATTATAATTATTTATTGAACACGAACAAATAATACAATATTAAAACTAATGTTTAAAAGGTAATTTGTCTAAAAAAAATAATAATAAATAAATTAAACTAAATTTATAATTTTCTCATTAATATATTAAAGAATAATTAACATATTAACGAGAATTGTAATAACATCTCAGATTTCAAATTCATTTGGTGATCCATCCAAGTGTCATGCGGGCTACACGCAATAATGACGTTGGATTATAGCTAAATGGATCATATCTTTTTCATTCTCTCTTGGTCCAGATTTAAGACTCAACAGACTCCAATAGCTTCAACCAGCAGTAGTCTCGCGATATATATCTTGTTAAAAAGCGTGATCAAAACAATTCTCGTTAATATGTTAATTATTCTTTAATATATTAATGAGAAAATTATAAATTTATTTAACTTTATTATTTCAAGTTAGAAATATATAAGTTCAGATATTATTTTCACTTAATATTTGACAAAAATCACCTATATTTGATTCGAGATTGAATCAAATATAGGAAACATACTATTAAATAAAACTAATGTTTAAAAGTTTTTAAGGAATTTGGTGTTGGTACTTGGTGAAACATTTTTTAAAATTATTGGATAAAAAATACTTGGTAGGTTTCACATTAAGATATAAAAATAAAACGAATTTATTTTTGGAGAATCTTTAATCTCGATTTATATAGTTACTTTCCGTTGCTCCTGAAGATGGGTTAGCCACCCGAAATATATACTTATATATCGAGATTAAAGACTCTCCAAAAATAAATTCGTTTTATTTTATATCTTAATGTGAAACCTACCAAGAATTTTTTATTCAATAATTCTAATGTTTAAAAGTTAATTTGTCTAAAATTATGTGTGATTTATTAAAATTTTTAAAATTTGTATCCGACACCTAGGACCAAACAGGAATGTACTTTCCACTCCTGCCAAAAAAAATTTCATCGACTTTTTAGCAACAAAAAATCTGACTGCTCTAAGAGTAGGTGAAATGAAAAATTTCTTTAAGCTGCAACAGAATCGAGTTTCATGTCACGAATCATCGTTTCGTTTCATTTGTTTGTTTTTTAAACAATTTTTCTTACTCTAATTTCTGAATATATCATTGAATATATTTTTTTATTTTGACTTATTTTGACCTGGCAATGAAGCCCTTATTACGTAGGGATTGTTGGAGTATCAAAAAAGGATTAATAATATTATTTACTTAAAAATTTTGAAATTTGAATCCGGCACCTAGGACTAAACATGAGTGTACTTTCCTCTCTCGCCAAAAAATTTTCATCGACTTTTTATCAACGAAAAATCTGACTGCTCTAAGAATAGGTGAAATGAAAAATTTCTTTAAGATGCAACAGAATCGAGTTTCATGATTTTTAACCGACTTCAAAAAAGGAGGAGGTTCTCTATTCGATTGAATTTTTTTTTTTTTTTTTTTTTTTTTTGTGCCTATGTTACCTCATAATCTCCGCCGATTGTCAACCGATTTTGAAAATTTTTTTTGCATTGGGTCCAGCCTAGCTTCCGATTGGTCCCATTTTTTTCGACGATTTTTCATAAGTATTAGACCTTTTTTATTAGGTTTGTTTAGGTTTGTTTAGACCTAACCTCTTTGTTTATGAACCGATTTCGATGGTTCTTTTTTTATCCGGAGGGGTGTCTCTAGAGGATGGTGTCATATTAATTTGGTCAAGTTCTGATGATATGATCACTATTAATAACATCACTAAAAAAGAGAAAAATAAAAATTTTTAGAGAAAAATGAAAACCGACTTCAAAAAAATTAAGTGCAACAAATATAAAAATACACTAAAAGGTATAAAATAATTATTATCTTATTTAGTTACAACTAAACGACGAAATATTAACACGAAATTACTTTTTGAAGTTGGTGCCAAACATACACCTTTTATGAATCGCACTCGACGGATCTTATACTTAGTACGTTTGGCGGGTACGCTCGCTTACAGGTATAGTTTGCTTGGCACCGACTTTAAAAAAGTAATTTCGTGTTAGCTCCTTCGAGTCGTTTAGTCTGTAACTAAATAAGATAATTATTATTTTATACCCTTTTTAGTGTATTTTTAAGTATTTTAGTTGTGACACAATTTTTTGAAGTCGGTTTTTTATTTTTTTCTTAAAATTTTTTAATAAAAATTTTACACTTCTACTTTTATTTATTTATTTGATTTTCCATAATCTCGAGTATAATTATATAGTTTGTATATTATAATGATGAATGAAAAAAATCTGATGATATTAGACAGAGGATTTTTGTCTGATCTATTCATTAAATCTCTCGTGAGCCCCTAGAATCTATGCATTCGAATTGAATGTAAAAAGTAGAGTTAGTCTACCCTATAGGCGGCGCTGCTTTTCGACTTACCTACAAGTTTAAACGTCATTGTTTATTGTATTATTCGTTCGTGTTCAATAAATAATTATAATTAATTATGTGTGATTTTAATAAAATTTAAACCTCTTAAAAAATACAGTGTTGCAATGGGGTAATTGTTAAATTTTAAAACATTTTGAAACTATTTCGAAAGCTTAATTGAAACATTCCTATCTTTATTATAAATAAATAATATATATATATATATATATACATATATATATACATGGATGTGTTTGTGCGTATGTGTAAATAAATTAATCGAGATATAAATTGAACTCAGGACTGAGGTATTTATTTGACAGCAAAAAACCACAAACTATTCGACTTAAGTAAATAGATACATCAGAGCCATATAATTTATTTATTTATTTAAATTTGCAATTCACTATCATATTCATTTTCTTTTAATTGCATAAAAATTTGAACAAATAAAAAAAATAGTATTTCATTAGAACTTGTGAAATTTATTGAAGTAAAAATCAAAACATTCAATAAGTATTTTAAAAATATTTTATTACAAAAGGTATTCATTAATATGGTAATAATATTTAAATACTAGATAAAAGACTAGAAAAGTCTATAAGGAGTCTCATCCCTTGTGGCAGGCGCTGCTTCAAGGAGCTAATGTTTTAACCTAATATGTTTAATAACTACGTCATTTCATTCCTAGAAAACTGCAGTTCTATCAACCTAGTATTATGGGTATTATTTTAATATTTCCCAGTTAATTTTCAGCGCCAGAGAGAGATATTTTTGAGTGAAATGAATTAGAAATCGAGACCAGATCGAAACAAAGTTTAAATCGGCTTTTGGAAGGAAAAGTGAAGCCATAGTAACTGTAACTATGACATACTAGTAGTTACATGGTACATAGTGGCCAAAATTTGATGAATTGAAGGCTGTTTGTGGAACAAAACTCTTGAAGTACAGGGCGGTTTTTAGAAGGAAACGAGAATTTAAAATTGATTTAAAGGCATTTAGAGCAAAATTATACACTATTCGCAGTGATTCTCAACCTGGATTTTGTGGAATCCCAGGGTTCCACAAAGGGAGATTTAGGGTTCCGCGACTAGAGGTCAATAAAAGAAAAAAATAGAAAAACAAAAATAGTGGTTAGTAGTATCACTCCTCAAAAAATATGTGATGTAAAGAAAAAATACTAAATTTATTGTCAAAGTATTACCTTTTACTTAAGAATGGGGTGAACATCATTATTATTGTCCCAGTGATACGATTTTTTTTGCTCTAAAGTTCCTTAACTTTCTTATAATATATTGATTACGTTACATTAGTAACAAAATGAAAATATCATTTAAATTGTTTTATTATTATTTTGTTATTAATGACGTTTGAAATAATATTGCTTTTCAAATAGATGAGAATATTATATATGAGTATACATTGAATATGTAAAAAAACCTGTCCCATCCAAAGGGGCATTTGAGTATCCCAATGACAAAAAATTTAATAATAATATTATACATGAAAATAAAAATGTTAGCTAATGTAATTTAAAATGCATGTTTTTTGTACCCAATTTCCCCTAAATCTAGCAAATATTTAAAATGTGGCAACACCGTCATCGGCGGCGTTATGTTATATTTGGAAGCTATAAAAGTAGCATGATGTTGATATTTTGACGAAAAATTAAATATAATTCATATTTTAATGCTAAGGGGTTCCTCAGAAATAAATATAAGTGTTCTAGGGTTCCTCGCTCTACAAAAGGTTGAGAAACACTGAACTATCGAAATAAGTACAATTTGTTACCATAAGAAGTGACTATTATTAACTCAATTTGCTCTAAAATCCGTTAGGGCGTTTTGACCTCCCTAATAATTTTCCTAAGTCTTTTACACTCATCGTGATTCACCGTACACACCTTGTAATTATAAAGGTGTATGTTTATTTTACATGAAGCAGAGAACACCCTCATTTATTTCTTCTTCTTCAAAAAAAAAAAAAAAAAAAAAAACGACCTTTCAAGGAGAGAGGAAAAATATATTTTATTTCTGTATGCAAATGTTTCGAGATAAATTACTTTTTTATTATTATTAAAGCGTTTATTTATTATTTATTAGTAAATCTAGTTAATAGTGCAAAATGTGTTTTTTATAAAACAGTTCTAATATCTAAACAATTCATTCATAAAAGCTTTAACAAACTAAATTATTTATGACCTTTTGAATTGTATCATTGAGCCAGGCTACGCCCTGTATGTATATTGTATATATTCATTAATGGGTTTGTATTAACTTTTTTTGAAATCAGGTTTACAATGCGACACACAAAAAAATTGACACTGAGTAACGAATTGACGTAATCGACAACAACTTCATCATTTTTTTTTAAATGTATTTTGTTTCTTTTTTCGTAAAGAAATATGACGTGTGAATAATATTCACAGTGATCTGTCAAGTTGAGCGCATTTGTCACCGTTCCAGTCCCAGTCCAGTCCCTTGGCGTCGTCCATAGATGGAGTGTCGATAGATAAAGAGAGAGAGAGAGAGGTTGGGTCTTTTGGTTTTGGACCCCCCTGGGTATCCGACACCAACTTCAACCCCCCGCCTCAACCCAGTCATGAATATTTAAGTGAGATCCCAAAGGGATGAGAAGGAATCTCGAAGTTCTTTCGGTCTACTTTAAATACAAATAAATAAATTTTCACTATAATTACACTATTCGACAAAAAATTCTCGTAAATCTAACAATGGATTCCGGTAGAGTTTTATATGCTGATTATGATGCAATTTCCCAATTCTTTACAACACGTCAGAGTTTTGAGATATTATCGGTCAAAATGACGAAAAAGGCCATTTTGACCTATTTTCGAGTCCCATTAAATATTAAACAGCAATATTTGAAATCAAAATATTTTGTTGACGTAATAGAAAACAGTTTCCTCTTTGATTTTCAAATTACCATTTGTTTTTAGCTCAATTAGAACTCGAGTTATATCTAAAAAACTAAAACTACGTGATTTTAAAGGATAATAAACATTGATAAAAACATAAGTTTTTAGTCTTTTAGCTATAACTCGAGTTCTAATTGAGCTAAAATCAAGTTGTAAGTTGAAAATCAAAGAGGAAGCTTTTCTCTATTATGGGAATGAAATATTTTGATTTCAAATATTGCTGTTTAATATCTAACGGGACTCGAAAAATAAGTCAAAATGGCCTTTTTCTTCATTTTGATCGATAATATCTCAAAACTCTGACGTGTTGTAAAAAATCGTAAAATTGCATGATAATCAGCGTATAAAACTCTACTAGAACCCATTGTTAGGTTTACGTGGGAAATTTTTGTTTAATTTTTGTCGAGCAGTGTTATAAGATACTCTACTAATAGTATTCAGTACCTGACGGACCGAGCGAAAATTTTATGCTTTAGTTAAAACGATATATTATTTAAATTTTTATTTTTAAATTGAAGTAAAAAGGCCGAATTTTATTTGCAGCCAGAATTAAATAAATTTAATTTAGTTTTTTGCCAACAATTTGACCCTCTCCGATCATCACCAAAGCATCGCTGTACACAATGTTTAGAACTTAATTGCAATTGAAAACAATATAATGTACACGGATATTCCTTCCTTAACTCTTTTAAACCCTGAAGAGAAAAATAAAATAAAAGTATTTTACTATTTTGTAGTGATGAGCAAAGCATGACCAAGACCAAGACTTTGCTTTGCTCATCACTAATATTAATTGAAAAGATTTTGTTTTGCCGAGAGTAGCAGAGTTGTTGATTCACAAAGAGAAACAAAGAGGTTGACATCATCAAGCAGAGGACAACCTCTTTGTTTGCCTTTATGGACTAATATTAATACTCAAAAACAAAATAATAATAATATTTTTCTTAAAAGTGATCAGGGCTTTCTAAATACCCTATAGAAGACTTTACAAAGACACCCTCTGGCTATATTAATTAGTGATAAGCAGCAATGGTCTTGGTCTTGCTTTGCTCATCACTACTATTTAGTACAGAAAAAGGTAACCTATGCCGATTATAATTACCTATATCGATAACCAAGATATAATTTGATTATTCAAAGGCTTTCAGAAAATTATTTACGGAGATAGAGACGTTTTAAGATTTAAAAGACAAAAAAAATCAGAAATTTTATAAAAATCTTATATTAATTTGATTGTTTTTAGGCTCTTAGAACATTATATTCGGAGATAGAGACATTTAAAGATTTTAAAGACAAAAATACGTTTGATTATTGACTATTATATAGAAGGATTCTTTTTTTGTGTTAATGAGGATAAAAGAAAATCTTTTCAAACATAATTATATTAAAAACATTTCTCCTCAAAGTTCAAACAGGTAGGAACTAGAACTAAAATTCTACCAAATAGCATTGTATATAAATATATAAAAATAATAGGAAATTAAGACGTCTAATCGATTAATATAACAGAATATTTATAGAATTAAAAATTTATATAAAGTAACCCAGAAATATTTTAATTTATAAAATAAAATAAAAAATATATTAAAAAAAAGGTTTTTTAGAAAGATTAGTGAGATCGGCAACCAATCCAGAATTGGACTTTAATCGAATTAAAATTTCTTAACTAATTTGATTAATCCAGCAATGCCCAATGCACCGAGCTAGGGAGGGGACGCCGCTGCGGCCGGAAAATTCGGCTATTTAAATATCGTATCTATGGCTATTAAATGAAATTATTTTTAATTGATTTTGACAATAATTAATTATATTTATGGTTTTTAATTATTATAATTATTTAATTAGATCCTAATAGAGACTCTAATCACGTGATATCATTATTTTATTATAAAATTATAATTAAATGCATCCAAACAAAACTAGTTTTTAATTAATTTCTCAATAAAAAAAGCCATTAAAATAAATTCGGTTTTATTTAAAATTGAAAATTAATTTTATTTTCTCTTCAGCCATTAAACAGTTTACTGAATCTCCCTAATAAATTTGTTTGAAGGACGAGAACCCTTGTACCCCCGTATTTGACACCTACTCATGAAAGTAACATATATAGAAGGGAGAGTCAATTATCCTTAAGGACCATTGGGAATGAGTCAGGGAGGGGGACCTCCTAAGAAGAAAACCAGGGCGTTTTGCTACACGGGGATCCAACGGACGGTATATATGTATGTGGGTTGCGAAGCAACCCACATACATAATAGAAGCTTCTCTTCGAGAAGCTTCTATATTCAAGATACTTATCTTCTTTTTTCTTTTTGATAATTTTAAGAATGTTAATATTTTATTTCTTTTATCCAAGTGTCCTAATATCTTCTTATAGATGTTTATTGTAATAATTTTTTTAAATACTTATACTTTAGTTCAAAGTATTTCTAATAGATGGCGTTGTATTTTTATTAAACTACTTATAGTTTAGAGTATTCTTAATAGATGGCGCTAAATACACAATAAGTTATTAATCGACATTATACTAATAATTATTTGAGAAGAATTCTAATAGATGGCGTAGTATTTTTATTAAACTACTTATGGTTTAGAGTATTCTTAATAGATGGTGCTAAATACACAATAACTTATTAATCGACATTATACTAATAATTATTTGAGAAGAATTCTAATAGATCGCGTCCTATATTAATTTTTTATACAGTGACTCTATAAGGACAGTGGCGACACGTAGGGTCATCCGCCATTTGTAGTCGTATTTTAAATTGATAAATATTAGGAAATTTAAGAAAGTTAATATAATTAAGTAATGGAGAGGGATTCAGCCAATGGGTAGCCTCTGCTGAATAAAAACTCCCAATTATAGAAAACGTTTATATTTAATTAAATTTATTTTAATTTAAAGTTAATATTTAAACACATTCTTTACACATATTAAAAATTATTTAATTAAAAATAAAGGTAATAATAATAATATTATTTTAAATTTTCTAATATTATTTAGCTTAAAATACGACTCAAAATGGCGGATGGTCCTACGTGTCGCCACTGTCCCTATAGAGTCACTGTAATTTACTACCATCATACTCATCATCGAGTAGTGGTGTCCTATGACTGGTTTGACGCTACCACCGGATTCAACTTATTACTATCTTGCTCTAACCTCTCTCTCTCTCACTTCTATTTTCAAATTTTAATGATTTTTAATCTCATTGTACTACGTTTATGACCTAAGATACATTACCTATATTTAATTCTTATTTACCTATTGATTTTATACTGAAGTCGACGGTCTTGTGGTAGCCAAAGCACCAGTTCTCAATGGATCCCAGAAGTTAAGCAACTTGTAGCTCTGTTTATTCAAAGCGGGATGATCATCTGCAAACCACGTGTTTCCATTTTGATAGTGTTTTCAATCCGAAATGTGCTGCGTGCATCTCATTGCAATTGATTGGGGATGAAGATATTGGGAGTCGCGGCCCTTCTTAAGATTATATGAGATTATTGTCAGTATTGGTATAAGAAGCTGACAAATTTAAATATATACGAACGTTTTTTACTACTTCTTTCTCTTCTAATTAGAGATTATTTGTAACTAGCTGACGCCCGGTCCTTCGGCCCAGCGTCACCTAGCCCCTGGCGGGGAGCGTCTCGTTTTATGGTTAAAATTTATATAGATAATAGCTGACCCGACCACGCGTTGCTGTGACTAACTCTTAAGCTTCACGCCTAAACCACTGAGAAAATAATAATAGTTTTGAAAATAAATTGAAAATGCAAATAATTATAGAATAGGTATTAAAACAGTAAATGAATTATATATTACTTGTCAAAATTGTTCCCTTAACCAAAAATAATATTGACAGTTGAAAGAAAAAGCTATTACCGGCTATCTTGTTTGTTTGCTTTTACCCTCCCCAGAGAGGCGCTGGCGTTGTTTCCTCGAAAAAAATATTTTTACATGCCACAGGTGTGATATCTATAAAAACACTATATATAAAAACACTCGTGTATTTGAATGGAGTGTTGTGTGAAAATTTCAAAGAAATCGGTGAAGAACTTTCGGAGATCCTTCAACGTATCACTTAAGCGTACAGTACATTTTTATTTATATAGATTATAGAACTCATAGGTAAATAAAAAAAATGTATATATAGTCAGATGTATATTTATTCAAATTCTTTATACAATAATAAAAAATTACATTATTTGAATCCAAGTGAGATTTCTTTTATGTAATTAGCCACTTAAAGGAAGACGCTCGCAGAACCTTTAGAACAAATAAATTGCATATATTAGATGAGATCAAATTAAGAAATAAAAACTTTACTCTTAAATATATTATTTATATCTATGATATATATTAATGATTTATAATTTATCCTATCCCAAATTATGAATTTTTAAAAATACCTGGTTTCAGTTTTAGATCTCATTTTCCATCCTTGGTTATTTGTATTAGCGATAGCTTATTTTTTAACCTTTTCATTGATGTTACAGTTACATTTACAGACACAGCACATACACGTACCAAGGCAAATAATTAAAAATCGTTTTATTTGTTTAACGATTTTTCGTTCTTCAATTTTCATCTCTGAGTTTATTTTTTTCTACCATCATTAAAAAATCCATCATTTATCGCGTAATGAAAATTTCTCTTAATTTCTGCAAAGAGTCCAGCGACGCTTGAATTTAAAAAGCAGCCATACTGTTTATTTAAAATATTTATTTATATATAGGTAAAATAAATATTCTCTCTTCTTAAATTACTTTGAATTATCTTTAATTACTCTTGAATTATTATTGAAATTATATATTTAAGTAATGCTATAATATACTATAAGTAAAATATAAAATTACTCTATATATATATTTAGGTATGAATAAATATAGGATGTTTATAGAAGGGTTAAAATAAATCGTTTACCAAAATAATATCACCCTTACAAAAGTTGTTTAATAATCCAGATATTTGCATTTACGATCCTGTATTAGATTAAACTTTCCAAGTTGTTGCTGTACAGTGTACACAGACACACGCTCTGTATTTCCATATGATCCAGTGCGAAGTTAGCAATCCATCTTTTTGATCAACTATTATTAAACAGATTGATTAAAAGCTTTGATGGTTTAATAGTTTATTAGAACTTTTTGAAATAAATCATATTACCATATGCACTGTTGTATATATATATTTATTCAAACACAGAAATACAGGGTGGGGCATAAAGATCTACCACATTTTGAAGAGGTATAAAAAATGAAAAAATTTAACTAGAAAAAACTGAATAGATATATTTTTGAAAAGAACATAAAATAATGTTTTTTTTAATGTATTTTAAACATTATATCAGACATAAAAGAGGGGGAAGTCAAAAATGAAAATTCTATTCCTTGCTACTAAACTTAACCAAATTTTGTATACATATTCTGTGGACCCCAAGAGTTTCAAAAATGAAACCCTCCACCCCCATTTTGGGTGGTTAGTTTTTTACATTTCTAGCCTTCTGGGGTCCACAGAATATGTATACAAAATTTGGTTGAGTTTGGTCGAAAGGGCTAGAATTTTCATTTTTGACCATCCCCCCTTTTTGTCTGATATAATGTTAAAACACATTAAAAAAAATATATTTTATGTTCTTTTCAAAAAATATATTCAGTTTGTTTCTAGTTAAATTTTTCATTTTTTATACCTCTTCAAAATGTGGGAGATCTTTATGCCCCACCCTGTAGAAACAAAAACAAAAAATGAAGAAAAACTATACTCTCAAAAAAGCTATAATTTGAAAATTTTATTACTCTATTTGCTAAATTATAGAATATATTATATACCTATGTAGGTATGTAATTAGAAACCCGTGCTAAGTTTTATTTGTTGATCGAATATGAACAAAGTGGTCGAAACTAGTTTCGAGTTGATTTTGGCTAATTCGCCAGTACTTAAGGGCTGGCCGCGAGTAACTGACTCCCGATTCAAATGGATAATCCTTAATGAGCAAAATCCATAAAAGCATTAAAGCGGCGAATCTACTCCTGGCTCTGCAATTAGTTGTATATGCTCTGGCTGCTGTATCTGCTGTATTATTACAGGCGTATCTACGTAAATTCTTATTTACTAGAGCACTAATTGGATGGCAGATCATTAAACCCCTCGAGCTGAAGATTGTATTTTTGTGCGGTCAAAAAACAACCGAGAAGGGCGGAAACTTAAAAGGCAAATGTTTTTGTTTATTCAGCAATAAAAAGAGCGAAATAAAGAGTTTCCATTGCAGGCTATTATTTTTTCATTCGTTAACGGGGAAAGAAAAGTCAACCGAAAACCACTCGAGAGATATATCGTTTGATTTATTACTTAATTCAATTGTTAAAATACATACATTGAAAGTTGGAGTTTTCCTTTCAATCGATGATAGTAGAACGTGGTTCCTAACGTAGGACATACGACCCACAGGGAGTCATTTTGATATTATAAGGGGTTCGGGACTGTTTATCATTTTTATAAGAAAAATTTTCAATTTTTTACCATCGAATCATTGATGTTATAAATATTTATTCCCGAAATTTAAAGTTGATCGTCTGTCCCATTACCGAGAAATAAATTATTGAAAATTGTCCTTTTAACATGGAAGTAAATGGACCGAGCTTTTAAAAGGGCTATAACTTCTATAAAAATTATACCATTTTCAACAAATTTATACAGATCACTAATTCAACTTTTATTAATCGAATGATACATTTTGAATAGATTTGAGTTAATTAGTTATTCATAAATGTAAAAATAAATAGTTATTTGCAGCCAACAGAATATATCAAAAGCACTAGTGTAGAATTTCAACTCTTGAAATCGTTTTTGTGTTAAATAAATGTTTTTATAATGAGAAAAAATTTATCTCAATATTATTTTTATGAATATTATCAAAACAAAGATTTGTATTCGAAATTAACCTCATTGTTAACAATTATTTTTTATTAAAAAATTTATTAGGCCAAAGTTGTCACTCTGCAGAAATACAAAAGATTTTTTCGTAGATCAACCATGAGACTGCTGTCCCGAGGGCAATTCGAAAATGAGTTATTGATAGGTTAGAAATTTTTCTTTGGATATAAACTGATAGATTAATATCTCAGGATTTGATGAAGGCAGTCCAGAAATAAATAAAAAACTACTTCTAATAAAATAGTATTTATTCGAAATATTTTCTCATTATAATATTAAAGGAGACAATAAAAGAGCATGTGAGCTGAAAATAACCCAAATATATTAGAATATGACCAAATTTTAGCTTTTTACCTGAAAACTTTTCCTGGGAGTAATTAAATTAAAACTTTTTCTTAACTATAACTTTTTTCTATTTTTTTAACTGTTTATAAATAAATTCTAAAAAAGTTTGATTTTGATTTTTAAAATCTTGAATTTGGTTTGAAACATCCTGAATTTGATTTTTAATAACCTGAATTTGATATGGAAAAGTTCGCACTTGATTTTTAAAATCCTGAATTAGATACGGAAAAGTCCGAATTAGAAGTTAAAAACTTATATCACCTACTTAGTGAACTTTTTACACTGATATTCCACAGTCCTTGGTAGAAAATATAGTAATTTCAATTTTCTACTCTTACTAAAATTGTCATCTTATTAAAATTTTAATACGATTTTTAATTATATCATATTAGTGGTAAATTTTATGTATGTATCTTATTTATTCAATTAGGCTACATTACTATGTCAGATAAATGGGTCTTTATGTTTGTACAGTACACAGCCCTAAAATCAAAACATTTGTTCTGATCATTTAGCAATAAATGAGGCATTTGGTTTTTTCCGGTGTAATTATAAATATCTTACAATGCACGAAATTTTAGATTTTTTTCCTGAAAACCTTTCCTGAGAGTATAAAATGCCAATTTTGAAAGGTTTTAGTTGATGAGCTGAAAAGGTACGCAAATATATTAGAATACACCAAATTTTAGCTATTTACCTGAAAAATTGTCCTGAGAGTTAAATTAAATTAAAACTTTTTCTTAACTATAACCTTTTTCTATTTTTTCAACTGTTTATTAATAAATTCTGAATTTTATTTGAAAAAGTTTGATTTTGATTTTTAAAATCCTGAATTTGGTTTGAAACATTCTGAATTTGATTTTTAATAACCTGAATTTGATATTGGAAAAGTCCGCACTTGATTTTTAAAATCCCGAATTTGATATGTTAGAAGTTTAAAACCTATATCCCCTACTAATTGAGCTTTTACACTGATATTCCACAATCCTTGGTAGAAAATATAGTAATTTCAATTTTCTACTCTTACTAAAATTATCATCTTATTAAAATTTTAATACGATTTAAATTATATCATATTAGTGGAAAATTTTATATATATATATGCCTAGTATCTTATTTATTCAATAGGCTACATTACAATGTCAGATAAATGGGTCTTTATGTTTGTACAGTTTACACAGCCCTAAAATCAAAACATTTGTTCTGATCATTTAGCAATAAATGAGGCATTTGGTTTTTTCCGGGCGGGCGGGCGTTTGGATTTACACGGAGGATTTCTGTTCGTTTGTATGCATGTGTGGGTGTATGTGTGTGTGTTTGTATGTCTATTTGAATATAATTTGTAATTGAAACTGTCCAAGTGTTTCTATCTCTCGATTGTATCATGAATGATGCGCCGGGGGCGAGGGGGCGGGGTAGGCAATGCATATTGGAAATGCAATCGGCACCCCTAACGGCCAACCGCCCCTTCAACCCTTTTCAACCCTTCAGCCCTTAGAGACTAGCAGACGGATATCGACCCAATTGTTTTATACGAAAAACGAGCATTCTCACTTACCAAATGGCACTATCAATCCAATTTACAAAAAAGAAAGACTTACCTCTATTGTCAATTATTTGAATTTGTTTTTGTTTTATTTTGTTAAATAAATTAATTAATCGAAAAGAAAGAAATTGAAATCAAAAATAAAATTTTGAAAGTCTCAATTATTTTTTAATTTCTTTAAAAACATTGTTAGTTAAATTCGAGGGGTGATCCGCGATTGAAAGTAGGTGTACACCTCTTTGGAAGTATTTTAGAAGTACTTGGAAATATTTGGAAGTACTTGGAAATATTTGGAAGTACTTGGAAATATTTGGAAGTACTTGGAAATATTAGGAATTACTTGGAAATATTTGGAATTACTTGGAAATATTTGGAAGTGTTTGGAAATATTTGAAAGCACTTGGAAATATTTGGAAGTACTTGGGAATATTTGGAAGTACTTGGAAATATTTGGAAGTGTTTGGAAATATTTGAAAGCACTTGGAAATATTTGGAAGTACTTGGGAATATTTGGAAGTACTTGGAAATATTTGGAAGTGTTTGGAAATATTTGAAAGCACTTGGAAATATTTGGAAGTACTTGGAAATATTTGAAGGTGTTTGGAAATATTTGGAAGTACTTGGAAATATTTGGAAGTGCCTGGAAATATTTGGAAGTACTTGGAAATATTTGGAAGTACAAGTGGAATTAGGTGTACAGCATATTAGGTCGGGGTTCACCAGTCGGTTAAATTATTGGATTCCAAGGAAGAAAAAATCCATTTTCACTTTTTCAATTCTATGTGAAAGTATAGGAAAGTGTTAAAGATAATCAATCAACTGGTGTGTTCACCATACGACTTTCAAATTCAGTCATCATGACACTATTAATTTACACCTCTTCCTTTCTTTCGTTTTTTTTATATTTTCTCAAAAACGGCTCTAACGATTTTTTTTTAAATTAGTGTATTTATCAAGTATCATGAGTTAATAGTTGTGTCAAATTTTTCCTTCTCACCTATATCGAGCTTAAGTTTCGAATTTCGTATCTCTGAGACTTATGGTTGCGAAACGCAGGGGACCGTACATACATACATACGCACTGACCAATGGATTTTTGGCCCCTGGAATCCCAATTTCCAGTTTTATGTCCTGAATCCATTTTCCAACTATTAAGGGGATCGATTTCTTCCACCTTGAAGTTACAAAATGAACCAACTCCAACCTAATCTAATTTTTACAAAATGAAATTAACTTTTTTCATCTCTTAGATACAAGCTCTCAAAGAGTCAGGACCCAGACAGGGCATCGCAATACTTCCACATTATATTCTATGAATATAGATGTGAAAGTAAAAAATTGTTATTATTTATTTATTTTTCGGATACTCTAGTCAATTTAGCCAGAATCTATGTGATAGTTCTTTTTTATGTGTTTTTACGTGTAAGTCTACTGTATTATATAGTCCCTAGTGGCACAAATCTCGAAACTATATAGAAACTATAAGAGTAGGTATATAAATAAATTAAAGGAAACTTTCCCACATCAATTCCTGTGAATCAATTGTAATAGACTGATGAAGAGGGCAAAGCCCTCGAAACTATACTTCATGAATAAATTAAAAAAAATATTTTTCCATCAGAAGACACACTCTTTTATTGTCTCCTTTAATTTATAAAAATTCTGCTTCTTTCAGCAAAAAGAAACTTTCAATTTATATATTAATTATTAAATTTATATATCTCTATAGACTCTCGAGGTAAAACCAATACTAGGGAAACAGAATAGTTGCCAATATATTATAGTTTCGGTTCAGAATCTAAATGGATCCAATGTAGGCAGCCTATATGGCTTTGATATAGTATCACAGTTCCATTTCGACGTAGTTTCGATATAGGTAAACAATATGGTTCCAATAAGCCTTTGTGTAGGGTAATTGTGTTGGGCTCAGATTATAACCGGTCAAATTTTTGCATGGCTTGGATTTGGGCCTCCTGCTCCAAGAACATAATCATAATCGCTAAATAACATTAAGTCGCTGAGCAATGAAATTTAAAAATCATGTTAACTTAGGAAGATCTTAGCATAAATTGTTCTACCAGAAGTACCTCTTTACTTCAGGGACCTAGAGTGTTTCTCCATTTTCTTAAACACGACTAAAAAAAACCCGATATTTTACTCAGTAGGGCAAAAAATGTTACACTTCAATAAATAACAAGACAAGTAATTTTTTCTTTTTCACATTGTGAAATGCGTGAAGATAATGTAAATGCGATGTACTATAAGAAAATGTAAATATGAGTAGACACAATCGATGGAGCGCTTATATTGCGTTTCAATATCGACCCATAAGTTTGGAAGTAGAAGAAAAAGATTGCGACACGGATTGAAGTATTTTAGTCACCAACACTATTAGGGAAGACTGAAGAATCTAGATATTTCACAAAAGAATTGTCCAAATGACCAACATGGTAAAATCGGAATTAATTTACATATAAAACCAAGTTATTGCGAAAACTTTGATTAAAAGGAAGTTTTTTATATGGTACAACAGATACTTTACTTGAAAAGTTTTTGTTTTGCCGAGAGAAACAGAGTTGTTGATTCACAAAGAGAAACAAAGAGGTTGTCCTCTGCTTGATGCAAATAAACATACACACATACATATATCGAGATGATATATCTGTATATATATTATTTAGTGTTCCTATCCGATCAGACAGTGACGAAGGAACACCAAGTTTTCAATATCCATATGATATTGACTCCACGAAAACATTTATAAATTGAAGAAAAACTGACGATGAAGACCAAGTCTTCGAAACTATAGTCTCAAACAAATAAATAATATATATATACAGATATATCAATCTCGATATATATATGTGTGTATGTTTATTTGCATCAAGTAGAGGACAACCTCTTTGTTTCTCTTTGTGAGATACTTTACTGTATTTCATGAATCAATACTTTTAGGCATTTATATATATTTGGAAGTAACTCCGCCAAGGACGGTCCCAAGCCCGGCTGAAAAAGGACCCGGAGGGTTAGTCGTTGACCCCTTAAAGTTAACGATTTCAATAGTAAAATAACTTATTGTTAAAAGGTTATTACAGAGTCAAGGTTCGGATCATGAGAAAAGAGACACCATTAAAATAAATATAAAAAAAATAATTATAATATTAAAAATGAATTTAAATTTTATTTAGGAACTAATGAAAATATTTCTATTAAAATCATAGATTAGTTCCTAAATAAAATTTAAATTCATATCTTAATATTATAATGGTTATGTACCTAACCTGGGTTGATTTTTTAAAAAATTCAATCTTTTTTCAAAACAAGTTACTCAACAAGATGCTTTAATCTTGACGCTAATTATTATAAAAAATTCATTTTGGTGTTTCGTCAAGTATACATAAAAGAAGAAAACTTTCAGCTGAAAAACCACCATGATTAGTCATTTTTAATGAGATTGTCGCAATGTCTAATCTATGTATCTAATTGCAGCTGAAACTTCTTCACTTTTGTTAAACTATACAACCAGTGAGACATCAAATCTACTATAATAATGTATTAAGTTTTCTTTAAATTTTTTATCTTACTATTTAAATTTTTACTTTCACATTTATATTCATAGAATATAATGTGGAAGTATTGCGATGTTCCGTCTGGGTTCTGACTCTTTGACAGCTTGTATCTCAGAGATGAAAAAAGTTAATTTCATTTTGTAATTGCTAGGTGGAAGGAATCGATGCCCTTAATAGTTGGGAACCGGATTTGGGACATAAAATCGGATATTGTTGTCCCCAGAGGCCAAAAAGGGGCCAAAAATCCATTGGTCAGTACGTACGTATGTAGCCCTCCTGTGTTTCTCAGAGCTACGAAATTCGAAACTTAAGCTCGATATAGGCTAGAAGGAGTACAGCAAGCCTGGAGAGGATCAAAAGGCACGACGCCGTTGTCCGATGTCTGGCGGACGATTTAAAAAGATCTCCTAGGGTGGAGCTGGAGTATTTATACTCCGGTGCCGCCGGAGATCGTAAGCCAGGTTCTATCGTGATGGCGGGGGCCGGAAGATCGAGGTGACGGTCATTGATGTCCAGGTGGTCTCCTGCGCTCGCCGGACTGCGAGTTTGCTAACAAGAACAAAATTAATTCATTATAGCTGCAACTCCAGTCTGGTCGGGAATATCGCGGAGAGGTTCGGAGTCGCCGCCGGTGCTGTTACCGTTTTGGCGGCGACAATATCGTGGGTGGGGTGGTGGCGTCCCCGGTCCTTCTAGGGACCTGCGCGCCCTGGGTGTCCCCAAAACTACATTAAAACAAAATGAGCACTCAGGGCGATGCTAGGTTCCCTTTTAACTTTTCCAGTTTTATGAGGCGGACTTTTCAGGACGGGGCCCGGCCTTAATTGAATACAAATATAACTTTTAGATTTGTGCATTTGCTGGCCGGGCCACCTTCGACAAATGACCTTTCTGCAGTGGCGAGTCCATTTTAAACTAATTTTAATGATTTCTTTAGCATTTAATGCGTAAATTTTATTTATAGATGTTTTTTGTTTTGTTTTTTTGATAGTAATATTTATTTATTTCTTTGTTGATAGCTTTGCACAGTTGTGGGGCGCTTTTTGCGCTCCCAACACTCTGGCCTCGGTTCTAGATTGGCGTCATAAGTCGCCTGTATATGTGTTTTAATCATAAATAGCCACAACATCTGGCATTATTGTTTGGACGTGCTGATGAGAAGTTGTACTCTGATATGTAAAAAAAAATCTGTTTTTCTTTTTTGTAAGGGCCGCCCCCTCTGCGTGGCACAATAAATCAGTCAATTAATAGTTGTGTCAAATTTTCAATCGGATTAAAAGGTTGACACAGCTATTCACTCATGACACTATGATAAATATACTAATTTTTTATTAGTTGAATAAAGATTTCACTGTCGATGGCAACAAATTGTTTTTATTTTAGGTTAAAAATAAAAAAATGAGAGAGTCTTCTGTTTTTAAAATAAAATAATTTTCAATTATTTCCAGAGACTATAGTTTCGAAGGCATTGCCTATCATCAGTCTATCACAAATACTCAAATTAGTTACAAATTCAAGGGTCATACATAGAAAATTTTTGAAAAATATTCTAATCTCCCAAGAGGAAACATGAAGAAAAGACATTATATATTTTTCAAAATTTTCTATGTATAAATCTTAATTTGTAACTAATTTGAAATATTTGTGATAGACTGATGATGAAGGCAATGCCTTCGAAACTATAGTCTCTAGAAATAATTAAAATTATTTTATTTAAAAAACAGAAGACTCTCTCATTTTATTTTATTTTTAACCTAGTTTTCTAATTTTTAAAAAAATCGTTTCGAGCTACTTTTTGAGAAAAATCAAAAAAAAACGAAATAAAGGAAGGGATGTAAATAAGTATTGTCGCGATGATTTCAAATAAATTGAAAATGTGAAAGTCGTGTGGTGAACAGTTGATTTGATATTTTTGAATAGTGAGTTAGATATAATATGGACGGGAGGGGGGGGAGTGGGTGGCATAAAAATAATTTACTGCTTAGGGCTTAATGCAACCTTGTCTCAAAACTACTGTTTTAACTTTTTAAATTTGAGAAACTATCACTGGATTCCCTCACTATCAAAGAAGGTATTCATTGTTGCTCTCGTTATTACCAGAAGATATTGCTCCTTTCAAGTTTTCGATATAAAGAAAATTTAGAGTAAAAATTCACAGGTCAAACATTACTTTTGATTTGTGAATTGTTACCCTAAATTTACATAACGTAATCGACTCCATTGCTGTTTTGGCTGGAGGGTCAAAAGCGGCCCTTGTGCTCGGCTGTCTCTTTCGACCATGACCTTCAGCTTCAACCTAATAAGAAGCTACGACATTTGTGAGATGTTTCTTGCTTCAGCATTGAAATCTGCTTGTCGCCCTAAGGGAAGCCAACACAACGAGACACCACGTTCATTTCTTCACCTTTAAAACGCATCACTGTCTGTTTCCAAGGATTGATGCCCGTCTGTCTGTCTGTCTGTCTGTCACTCCGCAATGCCAGCCTTTCAAGGATTGCAAAATAAAACAAATCAAAAACAAAAGAGAGAAATTCAACCGCTCTTCAATGGGATACACATTCCCCCATACAACTCTTGTGGTTATTGTTAAGCCGTTTGATAATTTTACCTAAAACAGTAACATAATCAACCTCCCTATGGAGTTATGTCATCATAATAATATAAAGTAATATTAATAAGTTTATTAAATTCAGTTGCTGTTAATCTAGTTGAAGAGAAAATACGAAATCTCAGATTCTAGAAACTTGTTCTATATTACTATACTAGTATGTCTAAAATATAAATAAAAAGTAAGTTCAATTTCAAGGTAGGTATAATAATAAAATATTTTATATGAAACCTACCTGACATTTTACTTAATTTTTTCACCTTGAACTGCCACCTAACTCTTTAAAAAATTTTAATACGAAGTTGGGGCATATAGATCTAGCACATTTTGAAGAGATATAAAATATTAAAAAATTTAACTAGAAAAAAACTGAACATATTTTTGAAAAGAACATAAAATGAGAAATTTTCTTCAGAGATCATTAAAAAAGTTTAAAAGAGGAAAAAAGTTCCAAAGTTTAAAAAAGTTTGAAAAAAGTTTAATAAAATTTAAAATTCTTGAGAAATTTTCAATGTCAGAAATTGAGAATGATGATGAAAAAAGTTTAAAAAATGAAAAAAAAAGTTTTAAAAAGTTTAAAAAAATTTTAGGCAATAAGTTTAATAAAGTTGAAAAAAGTTTAAAAAAGTTTATCCGTTAAAATTTAATAAATTTAATGTTTTGAAATTTCCTTTAGCTATAATCTTGAGAAATTTTGAGAATGATGACTACGCAAAAGTTTAATCAAGTTTAAAAAATTAAAAAAAAAAGTTTGAAAAAGTTTTGCAGGCGCTTTTGTGTTATTTATTTCATATGGTTTTTTGAACAATTTTTCCTACTCGAGTTTTCGAATAGATCAATGAATATATTTTTTAATCTGTTTTGAGATGGCAATGGAGCTAGTATGGCAGCGAGACATGTGTTGAAATCAAGCGTCAAGAAATATTTTCTTAAAATTTTTAGAAATTTGTATCCGGATACCAGGAGCCAACATAAGTGTGGAGTTTCTTCCGCCAATGAAGCCAGTATTACAGTGAGCCTTGATATCAAGCGTTAACGATTGATTTTCTTGAAATTTTTGAAATTTGTATCCGGATACCAGGAGCAAACAGGAGTGTATTTTCTGCCCTCCAATTTAATTTTCAGTGAATTTTGTTAACAAAATTTTGTTGATCTCAAGAGTAAATGAAAGAAATAGGTAAGCAGCAGTAGAATCGAGTTTCATTTCACGAATCATCGTTTCTTTTCATATGGTTTTATTTTTCCTACTCGAGTTTTCGAATAGTTCAATGAATATATTTTTTTAATCTGTATAATTTGTGCTGGGAATGAAGCCAGTATTACAGCGAGCCATTGGAGCATTAAATCATGGGTTAACGATTGATTTTCTTAAAATTTTTAAAATTTGTATCCGGGTACCAGGAGCGAATAGGAGTGTACTTTCCTTCCAGCCAATTTAATTTTCATCGACTTTTTGTGAACAAAAATTTTGTGAATCTGAAGAATAGGTGAAATGAAAGAAATCACTAAGCAACAGTAGAACATGGTTTCATTTCACGAATCATCATTTCTTTTCATATGGTTTTATAAACAATTTTTCCTACTCGAGTTTTCGAATAGATCAATGAATATGTTTTTTAATCTGTATAATTTCAGCTGACAATGAAGCCATTATTACAGCGAGCCATTGGAGCATTAAAATCATGGGTTAACGATTGATTTTCTTAAAATTTTTAAAATTTGTATCCGGGTACCAGGAGCGAATAGGAGTGTACTTTCCTTCCAGCCAATTTAATTTTCATCGACTTTTTGTGAACAAAAATTTTGTGAATCTGAAGAGTAGGTGAAATGAAAGAAATCACTAAGCAACAGTAGAACATGGTTTCATTTCACGAATCATCATTTCTTTTCATATGGTTTTATAAACAATTTTTCCTACTCGAGTTTTCGAATAGATCAATGAATATGTTTTTTTAGTATGGCAGCCAATTGGAGCATTGATATCAAGCGATTGATTTTCTTAAAATTTTTAAAATTTGTATCCGGGTACCAGGAGCGAATAGGAGTCTACTTTTCTTCCCGCCAGTGAACCCAGTATTACAGCGAACATAATTTGATCTGGTAATGGAGCTAGTATTGCAGCAAGACAATTGGAGCATTGAAATCAAGCGTTAAGCATTGAATTTCTTAAAATATTTAAAAATTTGTATCCGGATACCAGTAGCCAACAGGAGTGTACTTTCTTCCCGCCAATTTGATTTTCATTGACTTTTTGTGAACAAAAATTGAAAATATAGGCCAGTGTGTGTGTGTAGTGAGGGGGGGGGGGGAGAGTCCAAAATTAATTTTAAATGAAAATCTTTCAATCAAAAATCGAAGAAAACTGATATTTACAATAGAAGAGTCTAATTATTAAAATATATATATATATATATATTATTTATTGCTAATGAAGCCAAAATTCAGAGGAGGAGTTTTCCGTAATGATTATAAATTATTTTATTAAATATAATATTGGGGCAGGTGTATGGTTAAGTCATGTGGATTGCTACATTATAGTTTATTTATTTTCAAATGAGATTTCGAATAAACAAAGCAAAAATAACTTTTTTTAAGTAAGAATACAATATAATTGAAAAGTTTTTGTTTCACACAGAGAAACAGAGGTTGTCCTCTGCTTGATACAAATAAACATACACACATATATGGAAATTATATATCTGTATATATATTATTTATTCAATTTTCTCATTAATATATCAAAGAATAATCAACTCATTAACGAGAATTGTTTTTGATTGCGCTTTTAAACAAGATATATATCGCGAGACTACTGCTGGCTGAATCTATTGGAGTCTGCTGAGTCTTAAGTCTGGACCAAAAGAGAATGAAAAAATGTGATCCATTTGGCTATAAACCAGCATCATTTAGCGATTGGCCTGCATTATCACTTTTTATATCAAACACTGATATGGATCACGTCGATGTGGCTCCCTCACCCATTCGATTCGCGATCGAATCAAATACAGGAAACTTATGATTTATTACTTATTTGTTTCAGACTATAGTTCTGAAGACTTGGTCTTCTGTCAATATCGTATGGATATTGACACCATGAAAAATAATATTTATAATTAAAAAAGACTGATGATGAAGACCAAGTCTTCGAAACTATAGTCTCAAACAAATAAATAATATATATATATACAGATATATAATTTCGATATATATGTGTCTATGTTTATTTGCATCAAGTTGAGGACAACCTCTTTGTTTCTCTTCACGAATCCAAAACTCCCCATACTTTAGATCGGTTTGTTTTGGGTTGGTGATTTGTGGTTGATAAAATTTTTTCTTTTTGTTACTTACAAAGTCTGTGAGTAATAAATCTGTTCATGTTGAGTTTTCTAATGTAATATTAATTAATTAATGTAAACTGTTCTCTGATATAATGTATAAATAATATTAAAAAGACATTCCTGTCTGTTTATTGTATGAATTAATAAATAAATATTAATTTTGAAAGTTTTTATTGAAAATTCTTCCACGCACAAAATATGAAATAAAAATCCTCCCTCTCTGCTCCGATTAATGTTGTAATATTGTTGCCTCGAGCAATTGCTTCTAATAATAAGCATATTAATAATCTCATCATAGAGTTGAGCACAGAAACAACCCCTTGTCTGGATCGGTTCCAGCACAGGTAGTTCGAGAACTTTGGATAGTTTTGATCTCTACGTCAGAGTTCATGTCATTGGAGTTGGAGAAAGTAACCGGAATTAATATTTAGCTCTCGAAATGGGAAAGTAAATTCGAATTTGATTAGAGAAGAGAAATTATTTTGTATAATTTTTCAGAGACAAGTTATTACATTCTCCCCTCAACATTATCATCGTATTATTATATAATAATGCTAGCTGCAAGGCCCGCCTTCGGCGGCCCTCTTGCTAGCCAGGGTGCACGCCCCCTGGACCCCCACCCCACGAACACCACCCTCACACTCCACTCCCAACCACACACCCCCCGAAATCCACCCAGCACTCACACCCCCCACACCATGCACCCGTGCCCAACCCCCGCCCCCACACACCTCGGACCCCAGCCCCACCACCCCACTATGCCTCTGGACCCTCACCTGAACCCCCCACTCCACCAATCTTCCACCACCATACCCGCAAGAATTTTCATTTTTTGACCCTCCCATTTTGAGTGGTTAGTTTTAGCATTTCTATCTCTCTAGAGGCCCACAGATGATGTATACAAAATTTGGTTAAGTTTGCTCCATGGGCACGAATTCACATTTTTGCACCCTCCCCCCATTTTTGGGGAAATATTTTTAAACAAAAGTTGTCAAAAATCACATTCCCTACAACTTTGCTCATTATAAAATTGCCGTAGAGTTAATAGTTTAGGAGTTATTTGATAATTCTCATTCGTGAGACCCCCAAACCCACTTTTGGGGTCAAAATATCAAAACGTTATATGGCTAAAAACGTAAGCTAGAAGACATCTGATAGAAACATGAAATTTTATAATAATCCCTTCAGCCGTTTTAACATGAATCGTCAGCAACTTTTTGCGGAAACCACTGAAACAGACATACAGACAGACATGAATTTTGTTGAGGGTGTTTTCGTTCATAACTTTGTTTGAAACGAGTGCAACCAAAATTTAGCGTGATTTGGAGCAATGTACAGACAAAACCTTAATTTTATATTATATATAGATTAATAAACAAATAAACAAATAGAGCCACCAGTCGTTTTATCTTGCCATCACATCTTGAATTTTAATTTATAATAAAATTTTATAAACTAGAATAAAAATCAATAAATAAATCAATAAATAAAAATTTAATGAAGTTTCGTAGGGTGGTGGTCAGATAAATAATTTTGTAATTTGTCTAAATTGAACGTTTCGTCAATTTATTTTGCCTTCCTCAACAACTCAGTTTTCTTTTAGTTTTAATTGTAATGAATGATTACATTAAAAATGTGCTTAATATCTCAAAATAAATTAACGAAGTGTCTTACCTACTGAAATAAATTTTTGTAATTAAATTATTTATCTGTTCATATATCTACGATGCATGTTAAACCTAATCGGGGAGAGATTTAGAAAAAGAAACTAGAGGTCTTCGGAATGTACAGCTACAAAATAACATTAATAGATTATATGAGTACATAGAATTACAAACTAGGAATCATGAGTTTCATTTGATTCACTCGCGAATCAAATGCAGGTAATTTTTGTCAGATATTAAGTAATAATAATATCTTAATTTACATATTTCTGTGTAAGAAATAATGACATTTTAATATATTAATTAGAAAAGTATTTTACAAACTAGGAAGTTTATGACAAAATTAGATAAACGAGAACACTACTCCGCTAGAAGATATTTTAGAAGGTGAAGTGGGGAAGACCAAGATTTTTATAATATCAGATAAGGAAAGATGTGAGACTTGAAGAGAATTGGATGGTTTGTCTTCGGATTCAGTTGAGTGGAAGCGAGTTGGTTGCGTCAAACCGGTCTTAGATACGCATACTTGAAAATGATGATTCCTACAAACCTTGTTTATTAGATGAGGGAGGAGATATCAGCCAAAGATGGAATCACTGGGCTCAATAAAACACTTTTATTAAAGGTGTTTTATTGAGCCCAGTGATTCCATCCATCTTTGGCTGATACCTCCTCCCTCATCTAATACAGTTTCATCACAGACACGAACTCTAACAATAACAAATGTTTATTCGGAATACAAAGAAAAAAGATTAAGTTTGTAGAATTTTATCCCCCACTTCTTAAAAAAATCTATTCAGTTTTTTATTATGAAAATATAAACATTTTGGCATCAGAATGAACTTTTTAGGAATTGGTCCAAAACATTCTTCCAACGATATAAGGAGCCTCTAAATATTCTCTTGCTACCCTGGATGCAATTCAGAAACGAGCCGTCAGGCTAATTGACGATTCTACCCTCAGCGACTCCCTCGACTCGCTGGCTCATCGAAGAAATGTCTCTGCCCTTTCCCTTTTCTATAGATACTATCATGGCAGGTGCTCTGATGAGATAAAATCAATAATTTCCCCCAAAGCATGCTTTGCACGTAGCACACGTTTTGCCGACTCCCAACACTCTTTCGCGGTCAAATTAGAAAAGTGCCGGACCACTTCATTCGCCAATACGTATATCCCCATGACTTCAAGGAAATGGAACTCTCTCCCAGCCTCCATCTTTCCAAGCACTTATAATCTTCAAACCTTTAAAACTCGAGTGCATAAACACCTACGTCTCCACCCCCTCACTTAATCAACTTTTCCTTTTCTTCGGTAATGCAAGGGTCTTTCGAGATCCATAGGGGCTGCTTCTTTACTGGTGCGGCCCTTCTTGCATTCGATTGCATTAAAAAAAACCCTCAAGTGTTGACCGACACACGAATGAAATAAATTTAATTAATTGATAAATTATTTATTTATTTATATTAATTCATTAAATAGTTTTGTTCATTAATGCTAGACCATCTTAATTATATGTGTGAGAGAATTTTTAAATTGAGTAACCGGTAACCCTTGAGGTTGGAAGAACTTTTTACGATCTCCACTTCTTGAGGTATCGTGAGAATGGGAATCCAGAAATGCTGGACGCACGAATGAACTTCGATCGAAGCTCACGGAGCGCATGATGATATGCTTGTGGATTATTTAATTATAGAAGAGAATTAACATGAAATAAAATCACACCAATATATATATAACATTATATTTTTTCACATAAAAACTAACTAAATAAATATATATTACAGAAAAAGGTAACCCATCCAGATTAGGATTTCCCTACTCACTTGGATCACACAATTTCTTTGATCGTTTAGAAAAAGAGAACACATTACTACAGTCGCGAGCAAAGAAACTTAATCACTATTTTTTCGGATTATTAAAAGCAATTTTCTTTATTCAATATGACTTAATAATAATAAAAATGTTACTGTTGTAAAGCCCAAAGGTTGAGCTTTAAGGCATTATGATTTTCACTAAAATAAGTCCATTATAAGTATTGTACTTTGAACCTTTCTAAGTATTGTACTTTGAACCTTGCTTCTTTTACTTTACCATACAGGGTATGGTCAAGTATTGTAATCGTGCATGAAAAAAGTGTTTTTTTCTTCTTTTTTTCGAAATATCTCAAAAACGGCTGAAACTATTTTGATTAAAAAAATTGAGCAAAACCATGGCATTTCGGTTTACAATAAAGCCCTAATAAGTGAACATCGAAAAAATTATATTTTTTGAGATAATAATTGTTTTGTCAAAATGTCTGTTAGTCTGTTAGTCTATGCGTTACCAAATTTTGTGGACGAGCTAGCTCAAAAACTAGTGTGAATATCGAAACCAAATTTCACGCATAGTTTTGGTCCATTGAGATTAAGAGCTGATTAGATTTTGGTGCATATCGACCCAAAATTAAGGGGGTGGAGGGGGGGGGTTAAAAATTAAAAATCTAGGCCATTTGAGCAAACTCAACCAAATTTTGTATACACAATCAGTGGGACCACAGAAATCTAAAAATGCAAAAACTAACCGCCCAAAATAGGTGGGGGGGGGGGGTCAAAAAAAGAAAATCTTAGCCATTTACCAAACTCAACGAAATTTTGTATACATAATCATTGGGACCCCAAAAGTCTAAAAATCCAAAAATTAACCGCCCAAAATGGGGGGGGGGATGTAGGGTCAAAAAATGAAAATCTAGGCCCTTGTACCAAACTCAACCAAATTTTGTATACATAATCAGTGGTCCCCCAGAAGTCTAAAAATGCAAAAATTAACCACCCAAAATGGCGGGGGGGGTGTACGGTCAAAAAATGAAAATCTAGGCCCTTGTACCAAACACAACCAAATTTTGTATACATAATCAGTGGACCCCCAGAAGTCTAAAAATGCAAAAATTAAACGCCCAAAATGGGGGGGGGGGTCAAAAAATGAAAATATAGGCCCTTGTACCAAACTCAACCAAATTTTGTATACATAATCAGTGGGCCCACAGTAATCTAAAAATCGAAAAACTAACCCCCCACCCCTAGATGATTATAAATAATTTTATTAAATATAAGTGAGGGGCAAGGTTGTATGGTAAAGTCAAGTGGATGGCCACATCAGAACACGTCAGCTTATTTTTATTAATAAAGATAATAAGAAAATCTTTTCAAACAATAATATATTAAAAACATGTTTTTACGGTACAAGTTCAAACAGGTAATTAGAACTAAAATTCAACTAAAGAGCATCATTTATAAATATATACAAATAATAAGAAATTATATAGTCAAATCAATTAAAATAATTCAATAAATTATTTGTAGAATTACAAAAATTTTAAAAAATTAACCAAGATATATTTTTTTTTCTTTTAACATACTTGGCCTCGGAAACTAAATGCCCATTTAGCCAGTCGTCACAGATTCACGAAGAATAGGTGAATAACCCAATAAAACAAAATAAAGTAAAATAAAACAAAATAAAATAAAACAATATAAATCAAAATAAAACAACATAAATAAATAAAATCATTAGATTATAGTTGCAGATATATTTAAATTTATAAAATAAAATAAATGAAAATATTTAAAAAACAACAAAAAAAAAATTTGTCATTTAGTAGAAAGATTATTGAGATTGGTAACCAATCCCGATTTGGACTTTAATCGAATTAAAACTTCTTAACTAATTTGATTAATCTAGCAATGCCCAATGCACCGAGCTAGTGAGGGGGACGCCGCTGCAGCCGGAAAATTCGGCTATTTAAATATCGAATCTATGGCTATTCAATGGAATTGTTTTTAATTGATTTTGACAATAATTAATTATATTTATGTTTTTTAATTATTATAATTATTTAATTATATCCTAATAGTGTCTTTAATCACGTGATATCATTATTTTATTATAAAATTATAATTAAATCCATCCAAATCAAACTAGTTTTTAATTAATTTCCCTACAAAAAAGCAATTAAAATGAATTCAGTTTTATTTAAAATTGAAAATTAATTCTATTTTCTCTTCAGCCATTGAGAATTTTACTGAATCTCACTAATAAATTTGTTTCAAGGACAAGAACCCCTGTACCCCCAGTATTTGACACCAACACCTGAAAGTAACATATATAGAAGTGAGAGTCAATTATCCTTAAGGACCATTGGGAATGAGTCAGGGAGGGGGACCTCCTAAGAAGAAAACCAGGGCGTTTTGCTACACGGGGATCCAACGGACGGGATATATGTATGTGGGTTGCGAAGCAACCCACATACATACACAGAAGCTTCTCTTCGAGAAGCTTCTATATTCAAGATACTAATCTTCTTTTATTTCTTTTATGATTATTTTAAGAATATTAATATTTTTTTTTATCCAAGTGTCTTAATAATCTTCTTATAGTTTATTGTAATAAATATTTTTTTAATACTTATACTTTAGTTCAAAGTATTTCTAATAGATGGCGTTGTATTTTTATTAAACTACTTATAGTTCAGAGTATTCTTAATAGATGGCGCTAAATACGCAATAAATTCTTAATTGATATTATATTAATAATTATTTGAGAGTATTTATATTAGATGGCGATCGCGTTCCTTATGAATTAAATTAGGATTATATTTGATCAATTTTTCTGATATTAAATATTTTTTATAGACGGTATTTTTTTGATAATTTAAGTACCTGACACTGTGCTGTTAGCATTTGTACAGCCTTCCCATTCCGACTAGTATTGTCTGCGTGTAATCGCAATTGTTTGGAATTCCCTAAAAGTGGATAGTGGAGTTTGTGCCTATTTATCTTCATTTCAATTTAATTTTTTTTAAATAGGACTTATAGTTTTAAATTTTAATATCGTAGTTGTTAAAAAATTAATACTAATTTATTACTTCTCACCTATTAATATTTTATTTTAGATATATTTCTGCTGAAGATTAATTAAAAAAACATCATTGCTTTTTTTGGAATAGGTACAGGCAAAAAAAAATAGAAAAACCTGAAATTTTTAATAGAACATTGAGATGTTTGCCAAAAAAGTGATACATAGGTAATAGTACAAGATCCCGACTGTTTCAACATCTTGAACAATCAAACAGACATCAAAACTTCACCAATAATTGACATCTTAATCAATGATATTTAATTTGAATTGGAGTGCGATGAGGGTGTATGGTGGGTTTATTTTTAATTTTATTTATTTTTTTAAATAGAAAATGAGAGATTAAATTTTCGCTATGCACCCTCATTGCATTCTATAGTTTATTGCCTTCCTTTATTACACATACATAATTTTCGGCAACTTCCAAGTATAAATATCTTTTCTTTGTCCCAGCCCTTTGTCCCTACATCTGGTCATTCGGCTTTCTAAAGCCATTCCATCCTTCTGATAATTCTTTCATATTTACACTATGTCATAAATAACTGTCCATCATATTAAAATTAAAATAAATTCTGTTCAAAATATCATGTTATCTTTAGTCAATGTTCTCCTGACGATGAGTTAAGAGCTCGAAATATATAGAGTAAACTAAAAAAATCTTTGTATTTTAATTTTTCTCCTTGTGAAACACCACCAACTCCAACCTAATTTAATTTCACCTATTGAGTTTTAGATTTATTTATTTTTATTTATTTATTTTATATTGTTTTTTAAAATTATCTACATTTTCATATATAACAATGAATGAAACTCTATATCTATAAAATACTAATTCGAAGTTACCTATTGATACCCTGTCTCCCTGGACTTATGCAGGGAAAAAAGATGGCGACCCAACTTTGACATTTTATAAATATATTTTACTCTCGATTGGTAATATATTTATCCGGAAACTCGATAACTACATTTATGTAATAAAATTAACAACTTTAATTTTTTATTAAAAAATTTTTGCAAGGAAATTGGGTGTCGACCCTATCAAGTTTTGTTTATTAATATTGGTATTATACATTATATTATCTAAATTTTATTTTCATTAGGAAACTCGATAGGTGAAGGTCGACCTAAGTCGGGATCTTAGACTATAAGTTTGTTTGAAAATATTTATAAATTTAATGATAATGAATTTATATTGCATATTTAATTTTTTTATTTATTTTTATTTTGTTTTATTGTTAATTTAATAATTCAGGGTGGCTATTAGGCCAGTAATTTTACTTTTCAAAATAGTCTTTTTGTGTGAAATTATGACATCAAAATGTAGAATTTTGGCTAAAAGCTATCAAATACTTTTATTTATTTATTATTATATTAAGTAATTGAAAGTAAAACTTTTTTTATCGGATTCAAAAGAATTCAGAAAATTTATTTTCCCACAAGATAAGTAAACCCAATAGGTAGTTTTACTTATTGTGAAAGTTAAAATTAATAAAAAAAATATAATAATAAATACTTTTGTAGTAATCCGGATTTGGTTTTGATCCTCTCTCAATTTAATCGTTTTTTTTAGCAGAAATTCTTTCTTTTTCTTTTGGCATAAAGTCTTCTTTTCTTTCCACTTGTTTTGAATTGCTTTTAAATAGCCCTCAATGACTTGGGCAGTTACTTAAAAAAATCCCCTCGGCTATTTCTATTTAAAACAAGAGCATTGAGTATTCTTTTCTCTCTTTTTATTTTATTTTTATCCCTTTTTATTTTGTATGAAGAACTTTCCAAATGGAATTTCATTACCAATGAGAGGACAATTTTCAAATTGATTTGATTAAATAAAAAACTAGAAAAGGCGTTTTTGAAAGAAAAAAAATTGTTTCTTTTAATAACACTAAGGATTGAATAAATTATCATTATTCGTTTCAAATAGCTCAAAGTACCTTTAAATATCTTAAATAAATTTAAATCAAGCCAATCTCAGCTATGCATATAGTTCCCACTACTGTCAATATAAATAAATTGGTACCCTCTTATCACCAATCTCATCAAAAAACCAGATAATACATCTTTCTACTTTAATTATTCTAAATCTTAGTCACATAACTAAAAATAAAAGTACGGGCAGAATTGGGAGCTTTTAAATACATGGATTTTAATACTTGAGGTATTAGATATAGGCAGGGGCGTAGCCAGGGGGCGCCAGACCCCCCCCCACCCCAAGGGCAAGACCCATGGGATGAGTAACAGCATCGAAAAACCGTTTCTTATGGCAAACTAAATGTAATTAAATATATTTAATATGTTAATCAAGAATTATGTTTTATTTTTTAATTTCTTGAAGTATCTATTTGTTTTAATAAAAAAATTCCCCCTAAATATTTTGCTTGACCCCCCATGCAAATTTTCCGGCTACGGCGCTGGATAGGGCCGTCCATAAATTACCTAACACGAATTTCAAGATTTTTAGACCCCCTCCTCCCCCTGTGTGACATTCTGTCACATTTTCATTGAGCCCCCCTTGTATTGTGACGTCACACTACCACTTTTATACCCTGAAATTTATTAATTGATGAAAATTTAAGCTTTTTGCCAAAAATTGCTTGCTTACAATTTTTTGTCTAGATTTATTTTACCAACATTTTCAGGTTGGAATATAATAACTTGAAATCTAAAAAATTATTATATTATATTATTATAAATAAATAAATAAATAAACTAACATATATTTGAAAATTTTTTTAACTTAAATTTTGTGACATCATAATTTTTAAGACCCCCGGGCCCCTCTGTCACATTTTGTCACAAATCTGAGATGTTCCCTCCCCCTTATTGTGTGACGTAATTTATGAACGGCCCCTATTTTGTAAATAAATTTGAATTTACATTAAACAAACTTGAAATGCATATTTATGATTTTTCCAAGGCTATATTATAAAGTATAATAAACTATATTAATATTTCATATTGATTTAGAGAATATAATGTTTATCAAATATGAGGTTTCGGTTAATTCAAAATCACATGAACATCTTGTAATAAAACAAAGTTTTTTTGAAAGCTTTTAGTAACCCTTTAAATTTAATTATATTCATTTTAATTTTGAATTCTTCTCGAGAGTTTGAGCGATTTCATTATTTCTACCTCGAAACTAAAACGTGAATCTCGAATTTTAAACTATTTTCTCTCTTTTTCCTTTTTTTATATTTTCTCTTTTCTGATATTTATTGATTTAAATTGTTTTCGATTTGAAAGCTCTGATTTATGAGAGGAAAAAGCTTTGAATAGGTCTGTCTGTCTATTCCAATTTTATTTTGTTTGGTATTACTAAATTACTCTCTTTTGTCTTGAAAATGTAAATATATGTTAAGTTCCAGATCTCAATCACTTTGGATGTTTTTTTATTGTATGTGTTATATGAGGCGTTCATCTCAGGGCCTTATTGTGAATAAATATTTTTATAATTATTTATTATGTTTATCAATAATGAAATTTAGTGTAAAAATACATAATTCAGACATTTCTAATTTAAAATCGATAAGATAAGAAATTCTTTATTTATACAATTATAATTACAGATGTACAATTTTCATACAAGATGAATATACATTCTTTGTCAGCTTTATTTTTGACAGTGACTTCGGGCTTGCTACCCACAATTCATCCTCCTTTAGAATTTGTTTAACACTTCTTAGTTCTGAAAGATATTAATTTGCCGATGGTAATAGATTCAAATTTACTAGAAAATCATAAGATGGTGTCATCTATTAAATCCGATGAAATGGAATATTTTTAATTATATGTCAGAGGGGTTGTTTTTCACCCCCTCGGGAATCGAACCCGAGTGCCAGTAACAGCAATCCGGGCCACCTGGCTCACCTGCGGGATACGAACCTCTCTGACATATGCAAACGCGTAAAATATTTTACTCAAAGATTGTTATCTTAATTTGTAAAATTTCGCGATATAGTGATTCTAAATTTAAACATATAGCCATGCCATATAATTTAAATAAAGGTGGTTGAGTGTTTCGAATTTTGAAAAAATTCAAAATTCGAAGGGCAATGGAATGACTTTTCTAATTTAATATGAAAGATATTAATTTGCCGATGGTAATAGATTCAAATTTACTAGAAAATCATAAGATGGTGTCATCTATTAAATCCGATGAAATGGAATATTTTTTAATTGCGTCAGAGGGGTTGTTTTTCACCAAAATAATTTTACGCGTTTGCATATGTCAGAGAGGTTCGTATCCCGCAGAGCCAGGTGGCCCGGATTGCTGTTACTGGCACTCGGGTTCGATTCCCGAGGTGGTAAAAATATTCCGGTCTCACAACATACTTCTTAGTTCGTTCGATTCACCAAATAATGATATAACGAGGAAAAATTTTAAAAAACCTCTAGAACCAATTTAAAAAAAAAAAAAACTTAAAATAAAAAAACTTAAAATAAAATATAACAAGAAAGCAAAACGAGATTAATAATTATACGAGATCGATAGATGTAATTAATGGATTCGTATGAGTAATTAGCCTTTTTTGGAACTTGAACGATAATTTCCGAATGTGGTCTTGCAGGCTCTCAATTTGTAGTCCTTCTCTGATTATGTAGTTGTTGATTCCTGGCGGAGGGTTAGCAATTGTCCTGAGAGTTTTTGTTTCAACTCTTTCAATAAGCGAAACATTTGTTTTGGCCGCATGACCAAACCATAAAGGTGCCCCATAAGTAAGACGAGGGCGCACCATGGCCCTATATAGATTTAATTTCTGATCCAACTCAAGTGGGCTTCTTTTATTAATTAAAGGCCATATAATTTTGGCGGCAATTCTTCCACTTGATGAAACTGCCTTTAGATGCGTAGCCCAATTTAATAATTTGTCCAGATGGACTCCTAAATATTTTGCTGAAGAACTCCAATCAAGCAGTCTGTCGTCCAATTTTATTTTGTTCCTTAAAAGTCTAGTTTTTCTAGTAAATAAAATGGCGTCTGTTTTGTCTTTATTCAGTCCCAGCTTCCAACTTTCCAAGTACTCCGATACAGTCTCGAGGTCCTCTTGGATTCTTCGTACCAGACATCTGGCGTCCCTGTGGGAGTAGAAAAGGGCTGTGTCGTCTGCAAACTGGGCAATTTGTGCATATCGCAGGGTTGGAATATCTGCGGTGTATAGGGCGTATAGTAATGGCGAAAGAAGTGCCCCCTGGGGTGTTCCTGCTCTGATTTCCTTCCACTGAGATTTATCCTTATTTACGCGAACTCTGAACTTTCTGTTCGCTAAAAAGTCCTTAATAGTGTCACACAATTTCATCGGAAGTCCATACCTTATCAGTTTCGCTATTAAACCGAAATGCCAAACACTATCAAATGCCTTGGCGACATCTAACATAATTTAAAATCAAATGAGCATCCTGTAATAAATCCAAGTTTGTTCAAAATTGTTTGTAAGACTTTAAGGTCAATTTGATTAATTTAAAAGATTTTGTTTTTCCGAGAGTAACAGAATTTCATTTTCATTCATAAAGAGAAATCATTCGTTTGTTAAGTGACCTACTTATTATTATGACAAAACTAATTTACCTACATCCAATCGGCTATTTAGACCCATGAGAAATAACAAATAAAATATTTCTAATTAAAATAAACTGCAACGGATCGTTGCTAAACTTTATCCAAATTCATTTGAAATATTAATATGTTTATTCCTTTACTATTAATCAGATATCACTTGCTATTTGCAGTTCATGTTAGCTTTAATTCAAAAATAATGATCGATTCTCATTTAACAGTCGAGGAATGACTATTCTACATTAGATTTTTGACGCTTCGATTATTATTGGTAATCATTGCTGAAGACATGGAGGAATGGACTTAAAATCAAAAATAACGATCGATTCTTATCTAATACTAGAGGAATAACCTTATTTCATTCCATTTTTGATGTTTTGACTATTAATGGCAACCTCTACTGAAAACGTGGAAGAATCGACTTAAAATCAAAAAGACTAAATTCTTTTATGGCAAAAAACTCAAGCTTGAGTTGTTTACCAACAGACATACACACAGACAGGAATTTTGTTGAGGGTATTTTCGTTCATAACTTTGCTTGAAACCTGTTCAACCAATTTGGACCAATGTACAGACAAAACCTTAATTTTATATATATAGATTATATTATATCTGATAGCAGAGAAGAAGGTCATTGACTTCTCCATATGAATTAGATTAATTTTAATTTTTATTTCCTCCCGAGAGTATGTATTAGTGTCACTGTAGAATAACTGGGTTTCAACTAAAGACCGAAACACAATTCTCGAAACGTTAGTAAGTTATAGACTACAAAATTATAATAGCTAAAAATCTGAAAAATTATGAGAGATAGCTACTATTATAAGAATAAAGTTTACAGAGTTTCAAATTTTTTGAAGCATTACTTTGACCGGAATAAAAAATTGATCGTACAATGTCAAAAACCCCATGTTATTTAGATGGGAATCTTGTATCGCTGTTAGGAAAAGGTTAAAATTGAGATAGAGACTTGAAACTTGGGGGATGTTTTTTTTTTTATTTATTTCGAGTCAGAGTAAAAATTCGAAAATATCCATAATAAGGACCACTCTAGTACTCATACGTGAGAACGATCCCAGAATAAGCCGATCGAAACGTTGTAGTTATATTGCATTATTTGTTCGTGTTCAATAAATAATTATAATTAATTATATGTGATTTAAACACAATTTCAACTCTTAACAAATTAAGTCATTCTTTATAATATAGGAGAAATAATTCAAGAACCCCGATAGTATTAAAACAGCACTGGTATATTTATACGAGCTTTTCGTGCGTGCCTTCGGCACGCTCTCGAAGCTAGGCCCTCCGGGCTGGTGCCCTGGTGGGCAGCGTCTCGGTCCAAAAATTTTATTCCTCTTAAAAACTCCAAATGTATACCCGTAAACTACCGAAAATACATCGTCTCTTAAATTTTTGAGTGGCGAGGGGGGGGGGGGGGAGGAATAATTATCAATATATTTAATGTTTCTTAATTTAAAATGAATTGGAGTCTTTCATTTCAAAATTCGAGTCCAAATTACAATTGTATTTTAAATTTGCCTGGTTATTGAAAATCGATTGGAGCCATCATTTAAAATCCGAGTTGACAATTATATTTCAAATTTGCCTCGTTAATTAATATATATTTAATGTTTCTTAATTTAAAATCTATTGGTGTTTTTTCATTTTCATTCGAGTTCAAATGAATACAATATTATCTCGACACAAAGTCTAAATCAAAAATATATAGTTTTAGTAACAGAAATCAATATATAAATATTAATGTTGCATTGGTGTAATGGCTAGAGCTGATGCCCTTAGTTCAAGAGTTCGTCGGTTCGATTCTAGGCAAGTGGGTAATTTTTTTAAAGAAAATTCTCTCAGCGTTGTTACAAATTAATCTAGGCTCTTATATATTATATATAGTATATATTTCCTATATCGCTCATCCGGTGCAAGAATGACGCAATTGCATTTTTTTATTTGTATTTTATGGGATTAATTACTGTCCTATTTATCACTTTATATATAATCTGTTAAGATGATTAAAGTCTAAATCTCCAGAAAATCGCTTAAAAAACGATTGAAAAACTTAATTAAATGTAAAAAATGACTATATCTAAATCTTTATTTGCCTTTCCTGTATAATTGTGTATTTTGCAATTGCGTCATTCTTGCACCGAATGAGCGATATATTGAGGGGTCATTCAACATCCGATATAAAGCCATTAAAAGATCCAAACTAATAAAAGTATAATTGGTGCTATTTATGTGGGGACATTTCTCAAAAGTTGAAGAAATATCCTATGTGATCAATTGGAGAGAAACCGATGCGATCGGGTTCATGTGGTCTGTCACGAACACCGATACTTGTTCATAGCGAGCATGGAAGAGACATTCCAATTAGTAAAGCGAGGGGTATGCTGGGGGTAAAAGGACCACCCCCGGGCTGATCTGTTCTCCTGCCCCCTGTACAATGGAGGGTTTCTCACACCAGAACCACCCTCTTTCCATCATCAAGGAATCCCCGGTGGGTTTCCCAGATTCACAGAGAATGGGCTCAAAGGCTAATTAATACAATTTCTGATACTTGGGAGTTAATATTAAATTGAAGAAACACAATTTTATTTCAGAATGTACTAAAAAACATAAAAGCGTGGGCGTTTATTTTAATTAAATTTCAAGTTGAAATTTTTTTTATTTTTAATCATAAGAGTGAGCAGGGAATAGAATTTTGTTTTTATTACTGAACTATTGAAAAAGTATAACATCGCTAGAAAGCAATCTTGTTATATCTCGAAAAATAGAACTTTCTAGGGAGTCAAAAAAACAATTTAAAATTTTAATAAATCTTAAACTATGGTTAAATAAGTAGACCCCGTCAGTTTTAAATATAAAACTCATAATTTGCCGGAATTTCGGCGAATCTATTTAATTCTAAAAAATTGAGGATTTTGATCTTTTTACAACATTTATCTTATATTTATTGAAAAAATTGAAAAATTTCAATCTAAATAAAAATTAATCTTAGAAAATGAGACCTCTAAAAATAGCTTTATTTTAATACGTAAGTATATACAGTATTCAGATTTTGTTATTTGGCTAGCTTGCTATATCAACTAAACAAATATTTCTATACACTGTTAAACATTTCTTATATAATTTTACTATAAAAAATGGGAATTCCGGCCTCAAAACTTTTTAGTAATATTGCATACCAGTATTATAATCTTACAACATATTTTTTACTAATACATATCTAATTAATACAAGCAAAAAGTAAAGTTACAATTTATTTTTGTATTTTTGGCATGAGTTAATGTGATTTTAACAATATAATATATAGATCAAGAGCCCACGACGGCCAGACCTTCGTTATTTTATAAAAGCTGAAAGTTTTTCTGTGCATGTCCCCTATACAGGTAAGAACGACCAGCGACTATAGAGTTTGAGTTGTGGTTACTTTGGCAGGTAACAGGTAATAAAGGTATATAAAATAGTACTTTAAATTCGTTAAAGTATAAAGCTCAATTTTTTTATATTTTCTTCGGGATAACTTTAGAAATCTCGTCATCCATTGCCGGACACTTATGACAGTTGCTACCCCCTGCCAGACACCCCTAAACTTTAATAAATTATAATTATACTTTCGTTATAATATAAAAGATAAATTTTATATATGTTACTTGGCGACCTATAAAAAAATGTTACCTCAATAGGCGGACAGTTTTAATGGTTTTTACATAGATTTTTGACATTTCGGTTATTATTGATAACCATTGGTGAAGACATGAAGGAATCGACTTAAAATCAAAAATAACCATCGATTCTTATCTAATACTAGAGGAATAACCTTATTGCATTCCATTTTTGTTGTTTTGACTATTAATGGCAACTTCTACTGAAAACGTGGAAGAATCGACTTAAAATCAAAAAGACTAAATTCTTTTATGGCAAACCACTCAAGTTTGAGTTTCTTAAAGTTTAAGGGGTGTCTGGCAGGGGTAGCAACTGTCATAAGTGTCCGGCAATGGATGACGAGATTTCTAAAGTTATCCCGAAGAAAATATAAAAAAATTGAGCTTTATACTTTAACGAATTTAAAGTACTATTTTATACACCTTTATTACCTGTTACCTGCCAAAGTAACCACAACCCAAACTCTATAGTCGCTGGTCGTTCTTACCTGTATAGGGGACATGCACAGAAAAACTTTCAGCTTTTATAAAATAACGAAGGTCTGGCCGTCGTGGGCTCTTGGGCTAATACGTAGTATTTTTTTTTACTATACGCAATCTTGTAAATTTCCTACCTATTTATATTGTAAACATATGGTAAATTTACAATTTTTTTAACAGCATATCCAATCGGGTAAAAAACCCATGAGAAATAACAAATAAAATATTTATAATTAAAAAGACTGATGATGAAGGTCAAACCTTAGGAAATATAGTCTCAAATAAATAAATTATATAAGTAGGTACATATTTGTTTATATTTGATATATTTGATATACCTACCATATACTATATGTTTATTTTCATCAAGCTGAGGACAATCTCATTGGTTTATTAAAGGGTTGTAGTGGTATTTTTAATATTTTTATAATTAATATTTTAAGTGGATATAGATAGAGTATATCAAAAAGAGTTATTTTTGACTGCGTTTTTAAACAAGATATGTATAGACCACTGCTGGTTGAGGCTATTGGGGTCAGCTGAATCTTAAATCTGAACCAAGAGAAATGAATAAGATATGATCCATCTAGGTGTGATCCAGCATCATTTCGCGATTAGCCCGCATGACGCTTTTTACCAAACACGGATATAGATAACCTAGTGAATTTGTAATCTGAGATGTTATATACTTCAATCCCCCAGTCCAGCGTGTATTATTATTACTTAATTTCTGACAAAAATCACCTGCATTCGAATCCCGAATGAGTCAAATGTAGGAAACTCATGATTGGGTTAGTGGTGTTTCACAAATAAAATAAAAATTAAAAAAAACAATTTTAATTATATTTTTGGAGTTTTATTGAATTCTCTATATATTTCGGGTTTTTAGCCAGGAGTTGTTTAGTAGACTCAATCTTTTGTAAACAACTCCTGATGATGGGCTAAAAACCCGAAATATATATGGAGAATTCAATAAAACTCCAAAAATATAATTAAAATTGTTTTTTTTAATTTTTATTTTATTTGTGAAACACCACTGCCTACAACCCTTTAAAAACTCCTGTGTTTAATATGTTTCAGTATAAACCAACACCGCTTTCCCTAAATGTTATCATTGATTTATCTTTATGAATCAATAACCCTGCTAGTCTCAACAAAACAAAATCGAGATCCACAAAATAATCAAGTTGATATATTTTGATTGATTTTTGAAACTATAATTTACTTCTTTTATCGTTAGTAATAATGAAATTAATTCCTAGAGAATTCCATGTACTAGGCAGATCAAAAAGTCTGGAATAATCCTATAAAATGGTGCTAGTATGCACCAATGTGAGCCATTCATAACTAACTTCATTCTTCATTAAACGCTGTGAAAATTTCAACTATTCATGTTTTCGCATTTACAAGTTACAGCAGTGAGAAGCAACCAACCTCCGTGTTATTTTAAAAATGAAAAAATCCGAGTTTCGTGTTCTGATTAAACACTATTATTTATGCAAGAAAACGATAACCGAGACCAAAGCCAAGCTAGATAAGTATTATCCGGACTCTGCACAGTCGATGAAGATGATTCAAAAGTGGTTTTCTGACTTTCATTGCGGCCGCACAAGCACAAGTGATGCTGAACGGCATGGACGCCGAAAAGAGATCTGACACCAGAAAACGCCCAAATAATCCATGATATTATATTGAACGACCCCAAAGTGAAATTGAGGGAGCTAGCTGAGACCACAAAGATGTCATATGGCACTTTGTTCAATATCATACATGATATTTTGTGTATGAAAAGGCTCTGCACACGATGGGTGCCGCATTTGTTCACAGTGGAGCAAAAAGGAATTCCTGTTACGACTTCCCAGCAGAATTTGGCAATGTTTAAGCAAAATTCAAAGAAGTTTTTGCGCCAATTCGTAACTATAGATGAAACATGGATCCATTTCTACACACCAGAGTCAAAACAATGAGTTTCTCCGGGTGAAAGTGCTCCGAAGCGTCCAAAAACTCATCAATGGACCGGAAAGGGTATGGCCTCCGTATTTTAGGATGAACTTGGAATAATATTTATCGACTATCTTGAAAAAGATAAAACCATATCTGGCGCATATTATTCATCATTATTGGATCGTTTGATAATTGAAATCACAGAAAAACGGCCGCATTTGAAGAAGAAAAAAATCCTCTATCATCACGACAAAGAGGCTGCTCATTCATCGTTAGTTGTGCAAGCAAAATTGCACGAAATCGGATTTGAACTAGTTCCTCAGCCAGACCTGACCCCCAGCGACTTTTACCTGTTTCCAAACCTGAAAAGATGGCTCACCGGTAAGCTATTTCAGTCAAATGGGGAATTCGTAGCTGAAACTGAGGCCTATTTTGGAGAACTTCCGAAAGATTACTTTTCGAACGAGATAAAAAAGTTGGACTCGCTGTATTGACTTAAAAGGAATGTATGTTGAAAAATAAAACCGAATTTGGCCAAAAAATGTTTTCTTGTTTCACTTATTCCAGACTTTTTGATCTGCCTAGTATAGTACAGTCTAGGTTATTCACATTTCGGATATCCTAGATAAATTTCTTTTCGAGAAAGTGGAGCGAAGTGCAGTTGCGGTCGGTTGGTTAACCCGGGAGCACATTCTGGAGATAAGCCGGGCGGTCCCACCCCCGCAGGCTGAGCCGCGCCGGGCGGGCCCACCCCCGTTGGCCCACCTCAGAATCCAATGTCAATCTCTTCTTTTTTCAACCCCACTTCTCTCTCCTTTCCATCCCTTTTTTCTGCAGAAATTTCTCTATCGGAAACGAAGTTCTCAGGGGAAAGGGAGAGCACCCTGAACCCTCAATCATTCTATATAAATATTGACCTTTTTACTTACCCTCTCTTTCTTTCTCTATCAAATATTCGAATTGGAAGAAAGAGAGGGAGAGAGAGCTCTTTTAAAAGCCCGTGTCTAAAAAATTCTATAATATTCTATAAATATATCAAGAAAGTACCGGCTAGAAAATAGGATTATTAGATTGAAGAAATTTTACTGAATGAATTTAGATAGAAAATAAACTGCAACGGATCGTTGCTAGATTTTATCTAAACATAATCATTTGAAATATTAATATGTTTATTCCTATATAGAATAAACCGATCAAATCAATAAATTTTAAAAAATTTTAAACTACTATATTACAAATAGATAATTTGAAAGTTTATATTGGGAAAATAAGGACAAGTTTTTTACGTGTGACTTTTTTATTTATCCACCAACGTTTCGTCGACTTTGCCGACTTCTTCAGGGCTTCAAATAGTCATGTCACACATTCGTCCTAAATTTTCTTATTACCTTCGTTACCATTCGTTACCCTATTCGAAGTTGAGATTTTTGTATATAGGGATAAAACGGAGAAGAAAAAGAAAAGCATTCTATTCTATTTTTATAAGAAGTGATTTCTGTTCTGTTTTGTATTGATAAGGTTGTTATTATAAAGAGAAAAATTGTGTTTTTTGTGAATGTGCCAAATATCTTTTGAACATTGTATTCTGATGGCCTTCAATGGTAACGAAGGTAATAAGAAAATTTAGACGAATGTGTGACATGACTATTTGAAGCCCTGAAGAAGTCGGCAAAGTCGACGAAACGTTGGTGGATAAATAAAAAAGTCACACATAAAAAACTTTGTCCTTATTTTCCCAATATAAACTTTCAAATTCATTCAATTATAATTATGGACGGAAATGATAATAATTACAAATAGAGTAGGTATTTTAAAGTAATTTAAAATATAATTGAAAAAACAACTTTTTATAAGCTTTTTTGTGGTCCTTAAGATACTTAATTAGAATATTAAATTTAATCAAAATTGATTAGCAGATTATTTTTTATTTATTTTTTGAAAATTAGTATCTTAAAATAATGAATTCGAGAAAAATGTGAGAACTTTTTCAAGGCTTGGTTCACACTGAAAATTTCGAAGGTTTGACAAATTGATGTGTTTTAACGATTTAAGTAGAAAGCTAAAACTTGGTATAGACTATTTAATTGTTTTTTTTTGGAAAGAGGTATTTTAAATTAACGATTATTTGGAGGAAAAATTAAAAACTTGGTAGGGCTTATGTAAATATGTAAGTATGAATTTACAGTTGGCTAAATGTGTGAGTAAGAAAACTGATACCTGTTATAAAGATGGAATTTATTAACAAAAACTTTTGGGATAAATTTCAGTTCAGCTCTTATTAGTTCCAAATATTTGTATTTCCATCCAAATATTTGTATTTTGGGTGTTATCATTGCTATAGTCGTTAAATAAGTAGAAGCTATATATGCTAATACACCATATGGTTCGTAAAAATCAGAGGGTATAGGTACCCTATAAAATAATAAAATAAAATGTTTTAGTCAGATATTTTTTAAAAAATTATAATTTTTAAAGCAAATTGAAACAATTTAAAAAATTCAAAAAGTTAATGTCTCAAAATTTTTTAAATTTTCAACTAGCACAGGGTATACCGAGGGGTGAACCGCGACCTAAAATCGTGTTCACCTACTTCCACTTCCACTTTCATTTCCAAGTAGAAGACAATAGATGATAATAGATTATTCGTTAAATTGTTTTATTATATTTGTGACAAAACCAACCCTTCAATTTAACGAAAAATTTAAATCAAGTCACTTAAGTTCTGGAAGAAATTTAATAAATAATAGATTATCTAATGAATTCCAAAGTAGTTCCAAATAATTCCAATCGAGGTTCACCTCTAAGGGTATACGCTATTTCCTAAGATCAAACAAACCTAAGTATAAGCCGTATAATACCGAATTCCGCCGTATACTCTCCAACACCTCCCTGGGTGTTATAGGTATTGAGTGGATTTTGATGAGGCAGTCCAAGGTTCAAAAAACAGAGATAATTATAACTATCTTTATTTTATTCAAAACCGACATTTCGGAGGTTTATTCCCTCCTTCTTCAGGGTCTGTAATCAATTAAATTGGGATTTAGCCATCATGATAATCAAGACTATCAAAATTTTTTTAATATAATTCATACATAATATATAGGTACATTTTTTTTAATCAATATAATGTATATATCGTCGGCTTAGATAGTAAACCTGCTAACTCACAAAAGGAAATTTTACAGGGCAGAGAAAAAACAAACAAAATTTAATATTGTTGTTATGGAAAAAACTTTTTTTCTCTTCTTTTTGTTGGCCTAATGGAAAAAAAACTATTTTTCACATTTTTTTTTCTACAACTTAGGATCGTAATTTTAAGTAGCAGTTTTACTTGGACGATTCTGCATCTCTTTTTCTTTCTAACGGTATTAACATGTTATATAGGATAAAAAAGGAAGTCAGCAGGTTTACACTCAACTCGACGATATGTAAGAATTATATTAAAATTTTTGTGATATTCTTGATTAAATAATGACCAAATCCCCAATTTAATTGATTATAAACCCCGAAGTATTAGGGAATAAACTCTCCGAAATGTCGGTTTTGAGTAAAAAATATATTAATAGTTATAATTACTTCTGTTTTTTGAGCCTTGGAGTGCCTCTGGTAAAATCTTACACTCAATTCACATATCAGTCCATCTCTAAAAACTACTTCAATGTTATAGGTATATTCGCAATTTCTAAATAAATAAACTGTAACGGATCGTTGCTAAACTTTATCCAAAGTCATTTGAAATATTAATATGTTTATTCCTTTATTATTAATCAGATATCACTTGCAATTTGCAGTTCATATTGACTTTAATTCAAAAATAATGATCGATTCTCATTTAATACTCGAGGAATAACCCATTCTATATTGGATTTTTGACGTTTCGATTATTATTGGTAACCATTGCTGAAGACATGGAGGAATAGACTTAAAATCAAAAATAACAATCGATTCTTATCTAATACTAGAGGAATAACCTTATTGCATTTCATTTTTGATGTTTTGACAATTAATGCCAACCTCTACTGAAAACGTGGAACTAATCAGCGCTTCATTTTCTTAAAAGAATGGTAGGTTTTTCAATTTAATTTCACTCGGTGCAACGGTGTGGAAAAAATCGTGGACCAAAAAAACGATAACATACATCCATACATCCGGACGCACTAAATGAAAAAATCGCACTTTTTGGGCTCTCGACAAGACCCCATGTAATTTTTGGCAAACCCGTCACGTGCTAAAATTCAACCTAATTGAATACTACAATTTGTGACCTTAATTGAGTCCATGTTGGTCCATTTGTTCCTTAATTGGTTCCGTAGTCTTTACTTGAGGACCCTTAGAAGTCTCGCTTGGCGCGAGACCGATTACAATACTTTCCCCATGCTTCGCATTGGATAAAGTAAAAATGTTGAAAATTAGATAACTCCAATCGTTCAAAAGATCTTCATATAATGATTCGGTTTATGCTTCTGAATTTCAGCATCTTACCCTGAAAAGTTCTGAAGCTTGAAAGTACCAAACCTAATCAATTCTTTGTAATAGAAATACCTATAAATAGCTGTTGACACTATAACGAATTTTGTTCGAGTATTTCATCTCTGTTATTGTAATTCAGATCTATAGAAATACAGACGGAATAAAGGGTGTAAAAATAGAGAGAAAGAATGTATGTTATTGGAAAAAACTTATCCTATTATTATTTAAAACTATTGTGATGCTAATTTTTACTCCCCCCCCCCATTTTGTATGTACATAGAGAGTGGTGACTTAAAATCACTTTCCATTTTAAAACTTTAAAAACTTTTTTAATAAAAAGTTAAAAAAAAACTTTCCTTTATATCTATTTATTTTGGGGCTTGAAAGTTACTTAGAACTAATTTGAGCAATATTATCAACGCTTTCCATTTTCAGCTTCTCAGTCAGCGTCAACCCCTATATCTAGTTAAGCATTGTTCGATGACATTATCTAATTGTTTTAGACCCGATGCTTTAAATTTTTATAGAATTTAAGGCTTGTGACTCTATAGACTTTTTACTTGGACTTATTTAAATTTAATTAAATAATGATATTTATATACGTACATAGGCACCGGAATTTTGTTGGAAGGATTCAGAGTAAAAAAAATAAAGTAAAAAAGGAAAAATATTTAACAATAAAGTAGAGCTGAAAAACTTTAATAAAATGAATATATTTTTAAATATTATTTTAGATAATATTATATAATAATAAAATAATACATATAAATATAAATAAATACATTTTAGCAGTAAAAATAATGAACAAAAAAATTAATATTTAATACCTATATTTTAGAATTTTTTAAAGAAAAGAGTTCATTATAAAAAGTAGACAATATGGTCATGGGGGGGGGGGGGGCTTAACTCGGCGCCTATGTTTATATATGCGGAAGTACTTTAGAGCCTGATATTATTATTTTATTATTATATCTCGTATAGTGAAATTATTTTTTGACAAAGAGTGATAAAATGGGACACTTAGAAAGTCAAAATATATTGACGAAACGTCTGGCCCATTTAATAAAAAATTCTGTGTTTTTAATTTTTGTCCAATTCCCTGCTATTTCAGTTTTTGGCAGGGGCATGTGACTTTAGTTAGGCTAATGTTGAAATTCGCCTATTGCTGAGGACTAGCAATTTGGGAATTTAAATTTTCAAATTTCTTAATAACCATTCTACTTTATATATTGGATTTTTGACGTTTCAGTTATTATTATGGAAACCATTGCTGAAGGACATGGAGGAATCGGCTTAAAATAAAAAATAACGATCGATTCTAATCTAATACTTGAGAAATAACAATTTTACATTGGATTTTTGACGTTTCGATTATTATTGGTAACCATTGCTGAAGGACATGGAGGAATCGGCTTAAAATCAAAAATAACGATCAATCATTATCTACTACTAGAGGAATAACCTTATTGTATTCCATTTTTGATGTTTTGACTATTGATGGCAACCTCTACTGAAAACGTGGAAGAATCGACTTAAAATTAAAAATACTAAATTCTTTTATGGTAAACAACTCAAGCTTCAAAATATATAGGGGTTTCGGTGAAGGGGGAGGTTTTGGCAGAGGTACAGGTGACTAGTCAAGCCAATGTTGAAATTCGCCCATTGCTGGGGACCAGCAAATTTAAATTTTCAAATTTCGTAAACTTATTCGAGACAGATGAGTTGTTGTTATTATCTCTCTCTCTCTCTCTCTCTCTCTCTCTCTAGATTGATAACGTGGATTTGTTCTATGTTTGGAGGGACAGACAGACAGACTGGCCAACTCGACATTAATAAATCAATTTATAAATTCTTTATCCTCTCCAATAAATTTTAATATAAAACGCTCTCTCTCGCCGAGTCCTTTCAATTCTGATTAATTTTTCGTCGGTTATTAAATATTTGAAAATTCCAATATCCATGGACAATAATAATGATAATACAATTGATATTGCATATCATATTTGAAAAATATCCCTCTAGTGAACATCAAAAAATAAATAAATAAATAAATAATAATAATAAAAAAAAACAATATAAAACATTATTTTACTCTCTCTCTCTGTATCATAATATATGTCTTTCTATTATTTTTCAGTTATTTATTTATTTTTTGATAATTATCATGCAAATAAATTCATAAATTTGTGAAATGATTTTTTCATTGGGTATATATTTTATAAAATAGATAGAGGATTGTGATAATATGAAAAAAAAAGAGTAACATCAAAGAACTACTAAATAGATAATAGACACAAAGGAGAATTTTTACGGCTGGAATTTAATAGCATTTCGAGTTTATTCTGCCGTAAAATATTTTAAATTTTCCATAATTTCAGCATTGCATTGGATAAATAAAAAAATGTTTTTACAGCATCCCATATTAATAAGAAACTAGCATCAATAATGAAATCAACTGGTGTGGTCCCACACGACTTTCACATTCTCCCTTATTTGAAATCATTGTCACATTCCTAATTTACACCCCCTTCCTTTATTTCAATCGGATTAAAATTTATACACGACTAATAACTCGTGACACTTTTTTATTTTACCATACAGGGTATGGTCAAGTATTGTAATCGTGCATGAAAATAGTGGTTTTTTCCTTCTTTTTTTCGAAATATCTCAAAAACGGCTGAAACTATTTTGATTAAAAAAATTGAGCGAAAACATGGCATTTCACTCTACAAAAAAGCTCTAATAAGTGAACATCGAAAAAATTATATTTTTTGAGATAATAATTGTTTTGTCAAAATGTATGTTAGTTTGTCTGTTAGTCTGTTATTTAGTCTGTGCGTTACCAAATTTTTGTGGACGAGCTAGCTCAAAAACTAGTGTGAATATCGAAACCAAATGGTCCATTGATTTTTCGTTTATTGGGCCACGCAGGTGGGGGCCTCCACTAACAAGAAATATTTACATAGTCGGGTGAATTTAATTATAGGAGTATTTACATAATTATAGGAACATTTACATAATATATTTACATTTTTTTCTTTCTATATACAATTTCTAGCGCATGGCGATTTCCCTATAAGTTCTCCTGTTGAAGCTGTAAAAATTCATCAAAGAACCCCTCATCGCCCTGAAGGTCATATCGCATAAAGTTCTCTGGGAAATTCCCAGGGCGACAAGGGGAGGCGCCGCTTTATGCCACCACACTCCCTTCCACGAGAGTGTGATGGCTTCAACTCTCACAGAACCCGAGCCCACCCCAAACCTTGCCGCAATGTTGCTCACCAGACTGGAGTTGCCCTTATAATAATTGATTTTGTTTCTGTGGGCAACCCCCAGTCCGAGGAGCGCTGACACTATCTGCACATCCAGAACCCACACCGCCCCCGACCCGTTCTGATTAAGAGCTGATTAGATTTTGGTACATATCGACCCAAAATTAAGGGGGGGTTAAAAATTAAAAATCTAGGGCATTTGAGCAAACTCAACCAAATTTTGTATATATAATTAGTGGGACCCCAGAAGTCTAAAAATGCAAAAACTAACTGCCCAAAATGGGGAGGGGGTCAAAAATTGAAAATCTTGGCCATTTACAAAACTCAACCAAATTTTGTGAAAAAAACTTAAAAAATGTATCTACTGGGAATCGCTTGAATAGACTCATTCTTTTTTCAGTTTATAATTTAAATCTTCATTTTCTCTTGGGAATGTAGGATGTAACTATTATATGTTAAAAATATAAATGTAAAAGGAAAAAATTAATGTACCTTCATGATTTTCTTTTCGGGGATTTGACCGACTACAGTATTATCACCTACGTCAATTTGCACACATTATCACAACGACTTAAAATCTTCTAAAAAATAAAATTTTCTCTATTTTTAAACCGGAAATCCTAAAGTTATAGAAACTATAGACTAATCAGTTCACAGTATTGGAAATATATAGATTCTGGGACTAGAATTAAATTTCCACGACGTTTCGCTCTTGAATTATCGCATCTTTTGTGATCCAGAAAAACAGACAAGAGAAAAATCAAAACTTGAAAATGATTTTTTTTTTATCAAGTTTCAAACATTTAATTTAACATTTTAATTTTACGAACATGAATTTAGGTCTTTTATCAAAGATTTTAATAGATATGTTTAAAATTTGCCTCTGCATTGGTCAGATGCTGAATCTTTATTTCAGTTAAGCAGTAATTTTTACAATTCCAAGTGTGAAAATTTTTGGCTTTCGTTATATGTTGCATGTTTGGAGGTGATGGTCTCAAGGGTCTGGACTAGTTGCCCGGAAAGCGTACTAGTGCTTGGGTTCGACTCCCGAAGGGACATGACCCTCCTACATGCAATATAAACATATCTATTAAAATCTTTGATAAATGACCTAAATTCATGTTCGTAAAATTAATTGATTTCATATCACAAGTTGATTTTGAGAAAAAAATCAATCTTTCTTTCTCAAATAGATATACTCATTGCATTACATTAACATTTTAATGTTTATTTAAGACCACCACTCCCCCCACCCCAAAAAAATAAAAAAAATTATGTAGGTACATTAATTTTTACTTTCACATTTATATTTTTAACACATAATAGTTACTTCCAACATTACCGAGAGAAAATGAAGATTTAAATTACAAACTGAAAAAAGAATGAGGCAATTCAAGAGATTCTCCAGTAGATAAATTTTTTAAGGTTTTTTCTAAAGTCGTAATTTTAAAATAAGTTTTTTTTTATATTTAAATTAAGTACATAATTGTATCTTTTGTTCGAGCCTGGCTTAAACCCGGGTATCCTGCATAGTAAACTAGCAGTAGGTACTCTACCCACCCGACCACCCTGACCCCCATTTAAAATATATAGATGAAATAAAGCAAAGTTTGTATAACCGAGATAAAAATCTTTTATGGAGTAGTATATGCGTTGAGCCGCATGAGTTCCTACTCCTTTCATGGTTCATCTATCAACGTGGCTGGCTTCCCCTCTGACATGGCATCATTTATTAAATTTTTTATTCGTGACAAGGTGATATCGTTATCATCTATCACCAGAACAGCAACCAGGCTAATAGACACCCCCACCAAGAAAGGATGACTCCTTAATCAAATAAATATTATTTCTGTTCGAATTACGATGTTGATTATGATTTATTGTCTTGACAGGTTTGAAAGGGCAAGACAAAGGGAAGGAAATAGGCAGGAGGGGCGGGTGTTTAGGGGTGGTTTAGTTTATTAAAATTCGTTTGCAAGTGAACTGTCACTTCTAACGTGATTCCTATATATACCATATTTGACTAGGTCTTGACTCTTGGTTAATGAACAAACTTATTAATTTATAGTTGGAAATTAACAGTGTTTCGAGAGAGAGAGAGAATGATTAACAAGAGAAAGTGGGCGGGTTGACATCACAGCTGAGTGGGGGTGGAAATTTGAAAGAGAGAGAGGGGGTGACTAACTGGTAAATTACTTAAGTAAATAAGATGTCATCTCGCCTTCTCTTTTGTCCTTACGTCAACCCGTTTGTTGTTTACACTCAAAAAAAGGACTTCAACTGACGCGACGACACTCTTGTTGTTATGTACAACAGTCTATTTATACAGGCATCAACCATGACAATTAGAGGATTCTAACAAACAACTTTAAATGTATATAATAGGAAAAAAATACAAATCTTTTATAAAAAAAAAACAATCCAAAACACGTTTATTTAAAAGCCAAACGTTTCGGGAGAATTTCTCCTTTTTCAATGGTAAATTTGTTCAAAAAAATAAAAAAATTAACTTGCTTTCTCTTTTCTTTTTTTGAACAAATTTACCATTGAAAAAGGCAGAAATTCTCCCAAAACGTTTGGCTTTTAAATAAACGTGTTTCGCATTGTTTTATTATAAAAGATTTGTATTATTACTTTACCATACAGGGTATGGTCAAGTATTGTAATCGTGCATGAAAAAAGTGTTTTTTTTCCTTCTTTTTTTCGAAATATCTCAAAAACGGCTATAACTATTTTGATTAAAAAAATTGAGCTAAGCCATGGCTTTTTTTCTCTACAAAAAAGCTCTAATAAGTGAACATCGAAAAATTATATTTTTCGAGATAATAATTGTTTTGTCAAAATGTCCGTTTGTCTTTTAGTTAGTCTGATATTTAGTCTGTGCGTTACCAAATTCTTGTGGACGAGCTAGCTCAAAAACTAGATTGAATATCGAAACCAAATTTGACACGTTTGGGCTTATTTAATAAAAGCTCTGTGTTTTAATTTAAATCTCTATCAAATTCCCTACCATTCCTTCTACAAATCTTTTAATTTCAGGTCCAGCATTGTTTATATTCAAAATGTTTATTTATTTATCATTTTTTTTAAATGAAAATGATGAGAGAAGGAGTTACACCAAAAGGTGCAGCCCCTAAAGGCCTAGGTTGGCCCCTCCATCGTGGAAAAGAAGAAGAAGAAGAGGGGATTTTATGGGCTGGGTAGCGGTCGAAGGTGTCTGTGGATAGGGGTCAAACAGCTGAAGGTTATAAGTTGCGGGAAGACGGTGGCTGGGAGCGAGTTCCAGTCTCTGTCATAGGAATAAAAGAGTTGGCGAAAGCTCTTGTTCGATTTTTATCCAATTTGACGGCGAAGGGGTGCTGAACGTTCGAAAACCGCGGGTTTCTCCTAAAGGGGGCTTTAGGGGGGATAATTGATTTCAGCTCATCTGAACAGACACCACGATAATATCTGTAGTACAGGGAAAGGGCAGAAACGGTTCTTAGGTGAGCCAGGTAGTCGAGTGAGTTAGTTAGGGCCGGGTCTCCTACTAGTTTAATTGCTCGCTTCTGAATTGCATCCAGTGTGGCAAGAGAATGCTTGGTGGCCCCTCTCCATAGATGAGAGCCATATTTGAGACAGGGGCGAATTTGAGCTTTATACAGTGTAAGAAGTTGACGATTTATTTGTTTATAGATGCTTTCTTTATATTTAAAAATTTCCATTTATAAAAGGAGAATTACTGGATTTCACATAAACGTTTTCAGATTGTTGTTTTAATAATCGTGAAAGGCCGATGGTTCGCAAAGTGAGATTCGATATCCGGGATGTGGATAAAGCACAGGAGCCAAGTCAACTGTTGCGGTGCAGCGACTTGGCACCCTCGAGTTTGGTTTGGTTTGTGTGGAAATTAGGACCACCTCTAAACAAATTATGAATAGACACTAATTACTTAAGAGGAACTCTGCCAGCTCTTGTTGGGAAACTCAGGGGCAGGCAGAGGGAAGGAAGGAAGCTCAAGAACAACCAGCTCAGTCAGCTAGCAAGAACACCCACCCAACACCCAACACCCAACACCATTACAATCATCCCGTTTCAAACGATTTTCCTGCCTGCGTGGGTGCATAGCCATAGGCAAACCAAAATTCAATGCTGATGGATATATTTAGGGATCAATTTTTTTTCTAATTTAGGAGTAGAAGAAAACGGAAATCATTACACTGTTCGACATAAATTTTTCCTCGTAAACCTAACAATGGATTCCAGTAGAGTTTTCTACGCTGATTCCCGATTTTTTACAACACATCAGAGTTTTGAGATATTATCTGTCAAAACGACAAAAAAAGGCCATTTTGACCTATTTTCAAATCCCATTAGATATTAAACACCAATATTTAAAATCAAAATATTTTGTTTTTTACACGACATCAAATAAAAAAAAAATATTCATCAATTAGATCTCAAAAAATCCCAATAATTATTTTTAACAATCATTCAAATTAACTATCAAATATTTAATTATTAAATAAATAATTTAATAATAATTAATAATTTAATAATTTTGCCCTCATGAGCTTCATTTTATCGTGTTGTAAATCTATTAAAAAAACAAAAAAAAAAAAAACAGGAAATGTAAAGGTTACGAAGAAACTTAAAAGGCCAAAATAACGAAATTGGAACTAGAATTTGTCCAGACACTCATACACTCTGGAATGTCTCAGAACAGTGTCGCAAAATTATTAAATTATTAATTATTATTAAATTATTTATTTAATAATTAAATATTTGATCATTATTATTTGATAATTAAGTTGAATGATTGTTAAAAATAATTATTAAGATTTTTTGAGATCTAAATGATTTACTATTTTTTTATTTGATGTCGTATAAAAAATAGTTCTTATGAAAGTTGTTCAGTTTTTTTTTGTAGATTAAGTAAACGTATAGAAAAATGGGTTCTATTTAAAAAACAGAACTTGACATTGAAATTCCCTTGAAAGCTTGTTCTACGTCGACAGACATTGGCGTAGTTTAGTTTCCCCTTTGATATAAATACATTTTTATTTGAAACATTTTTTTCTATATAATCCATTGTTTTTGAGTTATAAGACTGCCTCAAGATAAAAAAACTCACCCGGTATATATATATTAGAGATTTTAATACGCTTTTAAAGTAAAAAATTATAATCAATTGAACAGGTTCATGTTTATTTGGAGAAATTTATTGATTTATCTTTGACAAAATTACCTATTCACGAAGCAATTTCAAAGAGTGTACCTATGGCTTGAATAAGATTTTTTTGCACCAATTTCTTCTTGAATATTTTATAAATTATTGTATGGTCTTTGGTCTATTATGTAGATATATAAAAGAAAATTTTAATTTTCAGAAAAACTTTGAAATATAATCGAAAATCCTCCCCTTTTCGCTCAGCCCCTTCTCTCCAGTCGGTCTGTCTGTCCGTCCTTCAACCTAGCGAGATAATTGTGTTATTTAGTTAATAGGCAAAGTATCTCTTGTCTGTGGGCCGTAAATTTCGAGGCTGCACGCATGATAGAGCCCTACGCAATCTCGACGTTATCTGACGTCCTCTTTACTGATGGCTTGCCTTTTGGCGAATAAACTATTCCTCATGGCTGATGCAGCCTGCAGAGAGACGCAGAGTGACGTCAAAACCCTCTCTGCTCTGCTCTGCCACCGATATAAATCCACGGCTAAAGCCCACCCGATCTGTCTTGTTGGTTAATACTTTAACAACATTAGTTGGAGCCGGAAAAATACTCCCAAACAGAGGAGAAGAAAGTTATTAGAAGAGAAAGGCTGGCTGGCTTTATTAAAATTAGACAGATTCGAGAAAATGATTAAATCCGCATTAAAAGCATGACCACATGACAAGTCCAGTTTTCAATTTCTATTAAAATAAAATATGTATATTAGATACAATTAAACTAAGAGAGCACGGAGGTGGTTTATACAGGTTTTACACTTCAAATTGGACATTTTAATGTATTTTGAAAAAAAATTTAAATCAGTCTATTGTAACTGTCACTTCTCATTATCATCATTGAGTATACGGTCCTAAGACTGGTTTGATGCAACCACCCGTCTCCACTCGACTCTGTCCCCCGCCAGCTGTTTGACCTCTCTAAATGTCTGGCATCCCATATCCCCAATTATTTGTTTGAAATATTCTAATCTTGGTCTTCCCCTTCCCCTTTTCTCCCCCCTCAAGATATCATCCCCTAAGCAGTCCCCCATGTCTCAGTGTGTGCCCATCATCTGACCTCTTCTCTTCTTCAGACTCTTCCACAAAGATCTTCTTTCTCCGATTCTTCCAAGAACTTCTTCATTTGTAATTTTATCCATCCATTTGATATTCATCATTCTTCTGTAGCACCACATTTCGAAAGCCTCTATCAAATCTCTTTCTCTCCGATTTTCGAATTGTCCAGGTTTCACACCCGTACATGTCTATGCTCCATACATATGTCTTCAATAGCAACTTCCTGTTTTCTAAGCTGATTGAGGAGGAGCATAGTAGTTTTTGTTTTGAATTAAACCCCATTTTTGCTCGGGCAATTCTTGATTCAATTTCGTTTTCGCACCTCCCATCCCATGTTATTTTACTTCCTAGGTAGCGGAATTCCTTAACTCCTTCTAGGTTTTCTTGGTTAATTTTGATGCATTCCTGTCTCGTTTGTTCTTTTTTTGTACATACTAGGACCTTGGTTTTATTCTTGTTTATTTTCATTTTGATTTCTTCTATTAGGATTTGGTTAATTCCATTCAGGGCGTCCTCTAATTATTTTTTGTTACTTCCTAGAAGGGCAATGTCATCGGTAAATCTTAACATAGCGATCTTTTGACCATGGATTTCGATACCTGTATCAATTTTGTTTTTGAATTCCTTGATCGCTTCTTCTATGTATAAGTTGAAAATCATTCGTGACAGCACACATCCTTGTCTTACACCTTTTTTATTTTGGCTTCTCTTTCATTATCTCCAATATTTATTATTGCCATCTGGTTTTTTGGTATAGATTGTCTTCTCTCCCTAAATTTTATTCACTATATCACTTCTACAGATTGTTATAAATATTATAAATATTTTATGAATATGTAGATGAAACTACTCAGTAGCTGCCGCAAAAGAACGTTTATGAATTAAATTTACGTATACACATACATATCGTCGCTGATTTTACAAAACCTCATAAGTCCTAAATTCATTGTTTGCTAGAAAACGAGAAAAGCCATTTTAAACAACAATACATACAAATACAATGCAACATTTATTATTTGTCTGTAGAACGAAATTAAATTGGAATAGAATAATAAGGTTTCAATAGATAGACGCGCCGTGAAAAGTTAGTCAGGTATAAAAGTATAATACGTATTTGACCAAAAATCAGACTTACGAGGTTTTGTAAGATCAGCGACGATATGTATTTATGTATCTTTTTTTGTTTAACTGCACATATGTTTATGTTCAGGGATGTTTTTAAAAGTTAACCTTAATTATGTAATACATACTACTACATACATATTTTAATTCATCAAGTTTACATAGCGGTATGGTAAAGTATTGTAATCATCCATAAAAAGTATTTATTTAATTTTATTTTATTTTTTTGTTTATTTTTGCTCTGCTTTTTCGAAATATCTCAAAAACGGCTGAAAATATTTTGATAAAATTGAGCGAAACCATGGAGTTTTGGTCTACAAGAAAGCCCTAAAGAGCAAAGGCGTAGCCACAGGGGGGGCGGGGGTCAGAACCCCCCACCCTATGGATATAATATTTTATATAATATAGGTACTATTAGAATAAATTACAAATTTCTTTAAAAGTAAAACTTTATTTTCCTAAAAAAAATCCGAAAATGAGAGGTAAGGGGGACCTTTGTATCACTTCACCATTTTTGGAGAGGTTCAAAAATTTTATTTTTAGGAGAGATATAAAAATAAATATTAAATTCGAGTTCTGTATATATTAATAATATACTATTAGAATAAATTAAAATTTCTTTAAAAGTAAAACTTTATTTTCTTAAAAAAATCCGAAAATGAGAGGTCAGGGTGGACCATATGTTTAATCAAGAATTTTGTTCTTTTTAATTTCTTGAAGTACCTATTTGTTTTAATAAAATAAAATCCCCACTAAATATTTTGCTTTGTGTATTGACCCCCCCCCTCCCTCCCCACATAAAAATTTTCTTGGATACGCCACTGCTAAAGAGTGAACATCGAAAACGTTATTTTTTACAAGATATTAAATATTTTGTCAAAATGTCTGTGATTAGTAGAGATTGTGGTATTGGTGCAAGGTGAAACATCTAAAAAGAAATTATCTAAAATGTCTGTGGTCAAAAATAATTTAAAATAATAGATTATAAAACAAAATCAAAGAAAGATGATTTTTCTAATAGAATAATCTCATAATTAACTAATGAGCCCAAAATTAAGTGAGGGTTTTTTCGGAAATGATTATAAATAAATCATTTTATTAAGTACACTAGCTGCAAGGCCCGCCTTCGGCCTCTTGCTAGCCAGGGGGTATTGTTGGCAATCATGGTAACAAATTGTTCTTTAACGGCCCCTAAGATTGTTAAATTATTTTCCTGAAATTTTGAATTAATATTTTTTATAATCGTAGTATCCTCTTCTATATTGTGTCTCGTGATGTATTTCAGCTCATGGTTCAGAACATTAATTTCTTTGGGTCCGAATTTAGTGTCTGTAACATTGACTACTCTAGGATGAAAGTAAAATATATTTGTTGTTTGTCCAATTTGTTCAGATTGTTTCTTCGAAATGGTTTGGGAGTTAAGTGAAATAAAATGATTTAGTTATTTAGGGCCAGTTTGTGAAGTAATTGTTCCCAAGTTTGGCTGTATAGAATAACAAAGTATACTGTAGGCCAGTGTTTCTCAAACTTTTTCGAATATGGAACCCTTTTCCGTTTGGAAAGTGAGCGTGGAACCCGATAATATTGTGATTAAAGTCTTGTTGTGGGAACATTTTTTTTTGACTTTGAAATATAGTTATATGGAGTGAATTAATTAAGAAAGAGTACTTTTATTCTCTTACATTTTTATTTTTTTTTATTTATTCAATCACCCACTATATCTATATTAAACAGTAACTAAATCAAAACTTCCGTAAGTAAAAGAAAATAAAACGTTTTCGAACACATCAACTTTTTCATAGGTATTCCCATCAATGCGACGAAAGATACTGTTTTTTGTGTATACACAAATACTTTATATAAGGTCTTATTGATGAAAGCTGTAATCTCATATCCGACTCTGCATCCAACTTATTGCGGTACTTATTTTTTTGTTAATAAGTTGAGAATTCAGACTCGCACAAATAAGTTGTTGCAAATGGTAAAAGAGAATTAAAACAGCTTTCTGGGTCAACTGGGGATATTCGCCTGTTAAATTACACCAAAATTTTGTCAAAGGCATCGTTTTATAGGCTGTCTGCAGGGAAGAATCTGAAGATATTTAGATAAAATTTTCATAAGCTTGGTGTGAAAAGGAAGATGGATTTTTCATATTTTCCAGTTTTTTGAAATTATCATCAGTGAAATATTGTTCGATTGATTTATTCAGACATTCCAAGTGATGAACAATTTTGGTATATTGACTGGTATTTAGATCTTCTTCCAAAATGTCCTTCATAGCTGGAAAACACTCGAAATCTCTGCGATTCACACAATTAAACCAAAACTTCACCTTCCTTTTGAACGCTAGAATTTTTTCACCTAGCGTGAATTTTTTTGCGGAACCCTTGGCGTGTTTTTATGGAACCCCAGTGTTCCGCGGAACAGACTTTTGAGAAACACTGTTGTAGGCGTTTGTTGAGGGAAAGATAATTGTTTTTCACGTTATGGTAGTTGTTTTGCGACAATACTAGCAAAAAGTTAATGCTAGAGTATAGAGAACAGACAATAAGGATTCATAATTCATAAGCCCAAAACTTTTTGCTGTTTATGTACCACTAGTAGCCAATCCCATAATCTTTAGACAAATCTGGCACCATTGTAGGAGATTGAATATTTTTATATTAAAATGACAGATAAAATACATTTTAAAGATCGATTTATTTCTATAAAAATTGTTTTGTTATTTTTTAAGAAATGTAATCAACGCCTACGTTACAGCTTATGAAAATTATAATTTTGAAAAAATCTAGCGCATGCGCGCTTTATACATCTTTCGCTGCTTAAATAAATGCGCTGTTGCCAAATTGTTTTTAGTGTAAATTTTTTTATACATTTTTCATTATTTATTCATTATTATCTCAGAAACTGTGTTGTAACTATGAATCAAAATTGGCTTAAAATATGCATTGGTTATTGTTTAATCTTGGTTTAGTTTTTATAAAAATGGTAAGAAGGGTTTCTTAATTATAATTAAATATGTATTTAAATTTTCCGATATCCCGTATAGTGCAATGTATAAGAGTCTGAAAAACCCTATTTTTGAAATTTATTATCTCCGGAACTATATTGTTCATAAATTTTGTTTTGCCACCAATCGATGCAGAAGTATTTAAATAAAAATCTATCTAAATTTCAAAAAAATCCTAAGAAAACCCATTTGGCGGAACATTTGCCTTAATTTCTTGGGAATCGTTGACTAGGTCAACCCGCGGTATATAAAGTCTTAAATATCTCTTTTACATATACATAAATAAATATATAAAGGTAGAATTATTAACCTCCGGCTCTAATCCCGCAGCACAGCCTCAAGCATGTATAATATCTAATTATATCAACATTTCCGAGTATGACAAATATGGATATGCATGAATTTCTTTTTCATTTGCGAATTCCTCTGTTCTTGTGTCTGTGTGTTCTTCGTAGCGTAATCATAATATTTAACTTAATTAATATGGAGAAATATCATCCTGAGGATATTACGAGAGAAAAAGGAATATTTGTCCCTGGCGCTTTGAAATATCAAATTAAATTAGAGAATCCTTATAAATAATAATTACATGTAAACACAGACAGACAGACAGACAGAGGAGAGATATCCTCTTTCATTTTGATGTTATTATTATATATTCTATAAAATTTTAAATATGATTTTTGTTTTACAGGGAGAGAAAAAGAGAGATCTCGTTTTTAATGGGAATGGGGAATTAATACAGAACGAAATAATAAATAAATAGAATAGAATTATATACCTATGTATAGTACAAATACAGAGAGGAGAATATTTGAAAAAGGATGGGTGGACGAGTTAATTAAATATTTATTTATTTTATTTTTATTTCATTAGAACCAGAATCCAAAAATTGGATCTCTCTATATATACGTATATATATATTATAAGAGTGATGGTCAAGTAAAAATTTTAAAATTATGTATAAAGCTGCTGGTTAGATTAATTTTAATTGAATTTATTTCTTTATAAAAGTACATATATATGATGACACATTTAATTTAAATACGCAAATTTACTCTTATTAAACGAGCAAAATTGTATATAAGTATATATAATATAATATAATATATTATACGAAGACAGCTGAGCTGCCAAAAACAGTGTTGCCAAAAAGAAAGTTGATAAAAAATCACCCTATATATATATATATATCCAATCGGGTTCTCGAAAACGGCTCTAACGATTTGGATGATATTCACGGGTTAGGAGGGTTTTAGTGTTGTACATTCGATCTGTCACGGTCTCATCTTTCGGCTAAGTTGTTTTTGATGGGTTTTTTGTTAATTGAAATAATTATTCAGAGGTGCTTGTCTTGGTAAAAATGTATAATTACATTTTTATTTAATTTTCTTTCAATTATTAATTGGTTTTTTAATTTTAAATTCCACTAATAGATCATTACAAATATTATTATATATTAAAAGTTAGACAATTTAATTGAAGGGGGGGGGGGAGGGAGAGAGATAATTATCGGAAAAGAGGTTTCTCTTAAAAACAAGGACTAAAAAGATGATCACGGACAGTCGATGGTGGAGAAGTAATCGCCGGAGTCGAAGCTCAAATACAATGTATACATTGATTTATGCAAAATAATTGGTTTAATTTAATTGAATTTAATTGATTAAAAATCGAGTTTTAAATCCCACAAACGTATTTTTTCTATATTAGAATTTGGCAACCCGTATGGAAATAAATAGATTTTAGAAATATATATATATATATATATATATATATATTAATAAAAAAATATATCTATTAAATAAAAAAACATTTATTTAGGAAGATTACCTAGATTGGTAACCAATCCCGATTTGTACTTTGATCGAATTAAAACTTCTTAACTAATTTGATTAATCTAGCAATGCCCAATGCACCTGAGCTAGGAGGGGGACGCCGCTGCGGCCAGAAAATTCGGCTATTTAAATATCGTATCTATGGCTATTCAATGGAATTGTTTTTAATTAATTTTGATAATAATTAATTATATTTATGGTTTTTAATTATTATAATTATTTAATTAGATCCTAATAGAGACTCTAATCACGTGATATCATTATTTTATTATAAAATTATAATTAAATGCATCCAAACAAAACTAGTTTTTAATTAATTTCTCAATAAAAAAGCCATTAAAATAAATTCGGTTTTATTTAAAATTGAAAATTAATTTTATTTTCTCTTCAGCCATTAAGAATTTTACTGAATCTCCCTAATAAATTTGTTTGAAGGACGAGAACCCTTGTACCCCCCGTATTTGACACCAACATCCTGAAAGTAACATATATAGAAGGGAGAGTCAATTATCCTTAAGGACCATTGGGAATGAGTCAGGGAGGGGGGACCTCCTAAGAAGAAAACCAGGGCGTTTTGCTACACGGGGATCCAACGGACGGTATATATGTATGTGGGTTGCGAAGCAACCCACACATAATAGAAGCTTCTCTTCGAGAAGCTTCTATATTCAAGATACTTATCTTCTTTTTTCTTTTTGATAATTTTAAGAATGTTAATATTTTATTTCTTTTATCCAAGTGTCCTAATATCTTCTTATAGATGTTTATTGTAATAATTTTTTTTTTAAATACTTATACTTTAGTTCAAAGTATTTCTAATAGATGGCGTTGTATTTTTATTAAACTACTTATAGTTTAGAGTATTCTTAATAAATGGCGCTAAATACACAATAAGTTATTAATCGACATTATACTAATAATTAATTGAGAAGAATTCTAATAGATGGCGTAGTATTTTTATTAAACTACTTATGGTTTAGAGTATTCTTAATAGATGGTGCTAAATACACAATAACTTATTAATCGACATTATACTAATAAATAATTGAGAAGAATTCTAATAGATCGCGTCCTATATTAATTTATTATACAGTGACTCTATAAGGACAGTGGCGACACGTAGGGTCATCCGCCATTTGTAGTCGTATTTTAAATTGATAAATATTAGGAAATTTAAGAAAGTTAATATTTAAACACATTCTTTACACATATTAAAAATTATTTAATTAAAAATAAAAGGTAATAATAATAATATTATCTTAAATTTCCTAATATTATTTAGCTTAAAATACGACTCAAAATGGCGGATGGGCCTACGTGCTATATTCAAGATACTTATCTTCTTTTTCTTTTTGATAATTTTAAGAATGTTAATATTTTATTTCTTTTATCCATAGATGTTTATTGTAATAAATATTTTTTTAATACTTACAATTTAGTTCAAAGTATTTCTAATAGATGGCGTTGTATTTTTATTAAACTACTTATAGCTTAGAACATTCTTAATAGATGGCACTAAATACACAATAAGTTATTAATCGACATTATACTAATAATTAGTTGAGAAGAATTCTAATAGATGGCGTCCTATATGAATTTACTACCATCATAATCATTATCGAGTTTACCGTCCTGCGCCTCCTGTATAAATTCAGTTGTGTTGCACATAAATTCGTTCTCATTCTGTCAACCAAGAAGACCAAAACTCTCACAATCTCTAAAATACCACTCCGATGTAAACTACAACTATACGATACGATTGTCGAACAAGTCATGTTCTTCACGTACCTTGGAATCCAAGTGACATCTCATCGAGACCTAGAATCAGAGGTAAAACATCAAGCAATAAAGGCCTCGAAAATATCGGGTTGACTTAACAGTGCAATCTGGTACAACCAATATTAAAGAACGGAGGCCAAGGTACGAATCTAGAAAACTGTGGTACGTCCAATAATAAAATACGCAGCTGAGACAAGACCCGACACTGCAAGAACTTATCAATTTTTGGAAACAACTGAAATGAAGACATTATGAAGGATAATGAATGTGACCAGGCTCGAAAGAATGAAGGGTGAAGATATTAGAGAAAAATGTGGAATACAAAAGGGGGAATGGATCAAGAGAAGAAGAACAGAATGGTACGCGCATGTGGGAAGTATGCCAGAAAACCGACTGGTAAAGAAAGTGATGACCAACAAGGAAAGAATAAGGGAATAAGAAGTAGAGGTCGTCCCAAGAAGAGATGGTATGACGTTCTGGAAGAAACAAACCTATAGGTTTAAAACAAGAAGAAGAAGAAGACTGGCCTATGACTGGTTTGACGCAACCACCGGACTCATCTTAATTCTATCTAGTAAAAATTTAGTACAAAGTATTTTAATTAGATGCTGTTAAATATTTATACAAATATTTTTCGTGATGTCGAGTGAAATTTTTAACTGTGAGTGTTTTTAGTTTTCCCTTCTTTTTATAAACTTTAATTTCTATTATTTTTCTTATTTATCATATTTTAATAGTTTTATATATTTTTGAGAACACATAGTCGAATTTAATTTATTTTTTTGATACTTTCGACCAGCCAGGAATGAATTTACAATAAATAGTTATTAATACAATAAATGAAATAAAACAATTAGAGTACCTAGTCTATCTTAAGTCACTTTTGTATTGTCGAAATTTCTCAAGAATGGCTAAACAATCTTAGTAAACAACTTGAGTGAACAGCTACAGAAAAGCTGTTATTAATAATTTCCGTAATAATGATATTTCCAGAGGTATTAATCATTGTGGTTCCTAACAAGAGGCGAATTCCCATTTCGGAACGCGTTTTTGGACAATTTTATCATCTTATTTGTTTTATCTAAGCGTTTTATTTAAACATATATGATATTACGTTCAAAATACAGTCTGTAATGCAACCGTCATCTTTTACATTACAACTTCCAAAAATCTCTTTATGATGTTCTATTCCAATATTTTGATGAATATGTAAAATTAAAGCCAGAATAAATAAACTGCAACGGATCGTGGCTGACTTTATCCAAAGCCATTTGAAATATAAATATGTTTATTCCTTTATAAGTAATCAGATATCACTCCCTATTTGAAGTCCATGTTGTAGTATTTACCTGAGGACCCTTTGAAGTCGCGCTTGAGATCGATTCATGCATTTGATAAAGTAAAAAGCAAAATCATATTAATAAAATGAAATGAATGGAACTGAGGCAGCAGATCGGGGAAACTCGAATGTTTATATGGTAAACTCTACCTTTTCTATTCTCTACCTATTTAAAAGCTTATGGAAAAAATTATCCTTTCATACATACTTGATGGTATTCCATCAACGACTGGACTCGCCTAGCTCTTACGCAGCTTTCATTCTTTTGCGCTCAAATGGTTGCCTAAATACAGGCGCGCCAACGTCATAAATCAAGTTCAAATTCAGACTACATTTTCAAGATTTTAATTAGTACAGTTATTTATTTATATTTTATAATTCAATATTTTTCTTATAAGTGCAAAAAAAATTGAATTAGTTAAAAAGGTCTAAATGAAAAAATAATTTAAATTTAAGTACGATTTCGGACAAGAGCTAAAATATTCAATTATTTTTTCACTCGTGATTGTAAAAGATAAAAGAATTGACTATTGGCTGATAAAATGAAATTAAAAATTATTCCTCTTTACGCTGACCAATGGGTGAAGTTCTGCGGCCGAAATATTGAATTTATTCAAAAATACTAAATATTTTTCTTATTCGTATTAACTATTGTTTATACTGTCCAAGTTAAAAGAGGCTATTTCTTCATAATGAATGTACACCTGTGGCCAGCCTCCTTTACTGAAATCAAGCGACCAGTCGCCAAAGAGTCCACGATTACATATTTCCGGGCCTTATATGAATGCTTATGATACTCTAATAAACTCAGGTAAGATGCAAGTGTATCTGTAGTCGTTTTGACCTCTAGCTGTTGAACAACCTTTGTAAACTATTATATCTTGAACCATGGTTTGAATGCAGGAATCACTTGATCACTATCAAGTAATGTTTACTATTATACAATGGGACAATGGATTAAGAACCGGAAGCTTTCTGAGCTGTATTAAGTCGATCAAATGAATACATTTTAAAGAATGAAAAAAGTACATCTTACTCTTCGCAATGGATAAAGTGAAAAATCTCTTTTAAGTTAACGTTTCGATTTATTTTTGAATTTTCTTCGGTTATTCACATTGTTACTACCAGAGGTTAATTCCAGCGAGAACGGCCCGAAATGTGTTCAGGTTCTTTTTTACTTAATCAAGAACTAGGAGTCCTAAAGAATATGAATTAACATTAATTTTTCTAAGCATTCGTTTTTTTTATTTTTAGAAATTAATCTTGATTACTACATATGACGTCAATCAAAACACTGCAGATGAATTGAAAATAAATCGAATTGTCGAGTTCAGAGATATTATTATTTTTTTAGGTAGATTTCGAAGAAATATACCTATTGCGCTCACTCTCATGATGCGACTTAAAGAAAATTTCATCATAGTTTTTCCGATCATGGCCTCTAGATCCCAAAACCACCCTCCATTCAAAAGTTTATATATATACTATATAGGTATATGTGGGTATGTGGGGAGTATGTATCGCAATTTTGTGGGTGCGCTGCAGGCCGTAACGTTCAAACGATTGGAATAAAATTTGGCTTAAAATTTAGTCTTGATGTAAACAAGAACTAATTAGTTTTTGGTGACTTCAGCCCCAAGGGGGTGGAAATGGTGGGGGTTAAAATCTTAAAAAATTCATAACAACGTTAATATGAATTATACCAGTTTGGTTGCAAATGGCTAATATTCTACTAATTAACCTCTACAACTTGTGTCTGAAAAGTTTTTGATAGGAGCAGTCTAAAGGGGGGTAGAGCCCCTTCGAAATCTACCTCTCCCTACGGCCTGTCGCAGGGATTTTTTTATTTTGGTTGTCTGAACCATTTAATCTTATATAATTTAACCACAGCCGGATTAATTTCTCTTCTGATGAATATTTTATGTATGAATTGCAATTCTAGATAATATCCTGAATCGGAAGAAAAGATATGCGTTCGCATTCAATTGCAATGACATCAACAAAATTGAAGTTCTTTTTGGGTTAACATCCCCAGTGGACCACTCAAAAGTGCTGAACGAGCGTTTTTATGATATATGAGGGGATCTGGAGAGCAGAGGCAGGGGTTCGAAATAACATTTTCGATTGTCATTGACAATATCAAAGAGAAATTTGCTAGTGATTTACAAAAGGGTTTTTCATCAGAGACAATTGCCGCCGACCAAGAAGATGAATTACAGAGATTTCATCATTCGATTTCGACTGAAATTAAAACCGGGCAAATGAAAAACCTGTCAATGGATATTTTTTTCTATTGGGAATCTGGCAATCCGATTCATTATTTATGATAACTGACTGAGACTCTTTGTATTTGTAACTAAAAGCAGACAGAGATCATCAGATCATCAAGAGTTTTGCTATTCATTTAGACCATAGTATATTTTTTTTATCAAAAAAAACAAGAAAAAAAGATAAAAACGTTAATTATTATGGAAAATTTATCGAATTGTGCCTCCATCTGTTTTCATTGATAAAATAAGCTGACGTGTTCTGATGTGGCCATCCACTTGACTTTACCATACAACCTGGCCCCTCACTTAAATTTAAGAAAATTATTTATAATCATGTAAGGTAGGAGGGTTAGTTTTTCCAATTTTAGACTTACTGATTACTGATTACGTATACAAAATTTGGTTTGGTTTGTTCAAATAGCCTAGATTTTTATTTTTTAATCCCCCTCCACCCACCCTTAATTTTGGATCAATATACACCAAAATCTAATCAGCTCTTGATCTCAATGGACCAAAACTATGTGCGAAATTTGGTTTCGATATTCACACTAGTTTTTGAGCTAGCTCGTCCACAAAAATTTGGTAACGCACAGACTAACTAACAGACATTTTGACAAGACAATTATTATCTCAAAAAATATAATTTTTTCGATGTTCAACTTTTAAAAGATTATTTGTAGAGCGAAATGCCCTGGTTTAGCTCAATTTTTTTAATCAAACTAGTTTCAGCCGTTTTTGAGATATTTCGAAAAAAAGAAGGAACAAAAACACTTTTTTCATGCACGATTACAATACTTGACCATACCCTGTATGTAATGATTTTGTCAAAATGTCTCTGTTAGTACATTTTAATTAGTGCGTTATCAAATTTTGTGTACTCCCTAACTCAAAAACTAGTGTGAATATCAAAACGAAATTTCACTTGTAGGTTTTTTATATTCAGATTAAGACCTGATTAGATTTTGGATGAAATCGTAACAAAAATTAAGTAGAGGGTGAGCGTTCTGATAAAATTAAAATTATAAGATTTTCACACTAAAAAATCTGTAAAATGAAACAAACACCTCACAGAAATGACTCCACATGCGAAAGTAATATTGACATAAGGGGGGGGGGCTAAAATTGTTTTATAAATTTATTGATATGATATATAAAATTTGAAAAGAGGAAAAAAATTAAGTTTTAAAAGAGTGGTTTTTAATAACACATTTTTAACAGAGGGGGTCCGCGAGAGTTCGGACAAATTCTGGGAGGTCCGCAAAGCCAAATGGGTGACTGATCTATAGTACTTTTTTGATTTGAAAATTTTAAATATGTGTTGTAGTTTTTGATATTTTTTACTTTACCATATGGTATGGTCAAGTATTGTAATCATTCATGAAAAATGTAGTTTTTTCGTTTTTTTTTTCGAAATATCTCAAAAACGGGTTAAACTATTTTGATTAAAAAAATTGAGCGAAACCATGGTATTTCGCTCTACAAAAAAGCTCTAGTAAGTAAACATCGAAAAAAATTATATTTTTCGAGATAATAATTGTTTTGTCAAAATGTCTGTTAGTCTGTCTGGTTGTCAGTTAGTCTGTGCGTTACCAAATTTTTGTGGACGAGCTAGCTCAAAAACTAGTGTGAATATCGAAACTAAATTTCACACGTAGTTTTGGTCCATTGAGATTAAGAGCTGATTAGATTTTGATGCATATCGAGCCAAAATTAAGGGGGCGGAGAGGGAAAAGGTTAAAAATTAAAAATCTAGGCCGTTTGAGCAAACTCAACCAAATTTTGTATACATAATCAGTGGACCCCCAGAAATCTAAAAATGCAAAAACTAACCACCCAAAATGGGGGGCGGGGGGCGTAGAGTCAAAAAATGAAAATCTAGGCTCTTGTACCAAACTCAACAAAATTTTGTATACATAATCAGTGGGACCACAGAAGTATAAAAATGCAAAAACTAACCCCCCTACATGATTATAAATAATTTTAGGGCCAGGTTGTATGGTAAAGTCAAGTGGATGGCCACATCAGAACACGTCAGTTTTTTTATAAATATATATATATTTTTTTTAAATAATGTTTTACTTTTTAAAAATGCTTACAAAAATTCGCTATCAAAAGTTAAATAATAATAATTGTAAAGGGTGGCGAAAAAACTATAGTATTGTGAGCTTTCTGAAGGTCAATATCGACCACTTTAGCGACCAGTGGCCAAACTATTTATTTGTTTCCTATTCTCCATTTAATGCTTCTCTCTAAATGTCGCACAGCTATTCCAACAGGTAGATAATCCCACCTTCCAATACGCCAGGCATTAATGGCATTTCTCACTCTGTTCCATCCCTATAGATGTATTAAATATGTCATGATAAATAAACATGCAAAATATTTATCTGGTTAGGAGATCAATAGGACAAGTTTCAAAGTCATTAATCATTTCCTCTCTGGCTGGGACCCCCTACCCCAACCCTCTCGTCAACCCCCAAACCCTCAACCTCCCCCCACGTGTTTCCTCTACAGCGAACTTAACGATTAATTAATTGCCGTGTATGGCGAAGAAGAAGCGAGAATGAAATTAGAAATGAAATTGGATTAATCTTATCTGCAAGTACGAGATTACATGCAGACGACATTTCCCTTGCAGCTCACAAAGAAGTTGGCTTCGAACTTGGGCCTGCAAGACTCGAGGAGGGTTCCTCCTCACTCAGATTACCAAAGAAGATGTTTCAAATGAATTACATTCAACGTCGATAACAGAGATTACTAATTTACTCTAATTATTTTTGAAGCTTAAATTTTAACAAGTCATTTATCACTTAAATTCGGTTTGATTTTGTTTCTAAAACTTACAATAAATACAAACTCAAGATTGTATTTTTATATAAGAGTTCAAATTGCCGATAGACTTTAAATTTTTAAAAAGATCCCAAAAGGGTGTCATCTATTAGATCTGGGATGGAATGGATTTTTTTATGTCAGAAGGGGTTTTATCTCCTCGGAAATTGAACCTCAGTGCCAAAAGTAGCAATCGGGACCATTTAGCTACCTTGTGAGGTGAACCCTTCTCATATATGTTAAGAATAAAATCTTCATTTGTCTAGTGATTCTAAATTTAAACATATAGCCATGCCATTCATATAGCAGGAGTGGGAGATAAGGGCAAAATTATACAGTAATATTTGCAGGCCGCATATACAAATATTAAAGCTTTATGGTCTATATGTGTGCGGAAAGCTTAGGACTCGTTACGCTTTCTGCATTCTCTAATAAGGATTTTAACGGGTAAAAATTTTGTAAAGCCATATTTTATTTCAAAAGAGGAAAAAATAAAATCTTTTTCAAGACTAGATGAAATTTTTTTCATATTAACTCCGATTTTGAAATTGAATAACCATCTACATATTATATATTTATATCATCATAGCGACTTAAAATATCAATAAAATCATTAGGAAAATTATATTTTATAGATTTTTGAACAGGGAATTATAAAGCTAGTGAGCTTAAAATCTAATCGGTTCTTTGCATTAGAAATACAAACATTTTGACACCAGAAAGAAATTACAACGAGATTTTGTTCTCAGGTAATCATAAGTATCAATATTCTGATAGAAGCACAGATAGGCAGAAAAAAAAAGTATTGTTGATAATTTTCAGAAAATGTTATACAAAATGATAGAAAAAAATACTTTAAGTGATTTAGATATTAGGGATAAATCATAAAACTATACAAATTTTTAATCCCGAAGAAGAAAGTGTCTATGAAAATCGAAGTACAAAACATTAGGGTTTGCAAATATTCAAATTAATTCATTAAAAAAAAGAACTTCTATCCCTGATATAAATCCAAATGGCATAATTGGTTTGAGTCAAATATCTCATTATTTCATTACAAAGAAATCTGGTTTGGATTTGTTTTAAAATAAAATCGCGAAATCCAAAGGTCGATCGCCTAAAATGAAATTCTCATAATTTCAATTTAAAAACGAAAGATTTGGACTGTTAAAAACGGAAACCGCGCACCACGAGACCCGGCCAGTGAAGAAGAAGTTTGATTCTTTAGACCCCAGTAAATGAACCCAGGGCTCCTGAAAGAGATCCTGCCTAGCCTAAAGGTACATATATAGGTATAAGAGACGAAAGGGGTAACGCATCGCACAGTCCCTAGCAACAGGAGAGCCTCTTCGGGGAATACCCATAGACGATCTAATGATCTTTTGTTGTTTGTCTGGCGGGATATTCCGTCCCTAGATCCAAAAGCGCAACAGCAACGACTGTCAGAGAGATCTACAAATAAGTTTACAAAGGTAGAGGATCTTTCTGTCAGTCATCGCCTAAAAATTTCCTGAAGTTTACTCACGAGTTCCGGGCAGATCCGGAAATAAGAGGCACTCCTCCTGGAGTCATTACCGGGCAAAATCTAGCATCAAACCCTTGTTCACTAACATTTTATCTTTTAAGATCTTAAAGATATTCCGAGATCGCATCGCATCTTAAGATTAGAGGAGACCTGGACCTCAACCGTTGATTCTGGTCTGGTCGACTCACCTCGTGGTTCGTTCGTGGCGAGAACAAGACAGTGACTTCGATATTAGCTCTCTGCTGGACCCTATAGCTAACACATGCACCATTAGGGACCTAACCAGAGTGAACTAGCTAAGATTAGAGGGCAACCTAAGAGATAAACTTAAAATCTAGACAACAACAAGTGTCCAGCAGAGGTCCAAAATGGAAACCACTAAGCTTGATCTTTCCTCTAATGGACCCAGGAGGAAAGCCTGCAGGCTCCGGGCGACAGACTCCCATCCACTCGACAGTGAATTCTCAAAGCGACCATTTCTTTAGTATTTGAACAGTATTTTTCTTTTAATTTGTATCTCTTTATTTATTACTATTCATGTAAACATTAAATGAAATTATTTTACAATAAAAAATTTGTTTTTAAATTGAAAAGCTATATATATAGAACGTTGTTTTTTGTTGTTGTTTTATATTGAGGAATTGAGTTTAAAGTTCTTAAAAAAATCACCTAGCACTTTTTTATAATTAAAAAAAGAACAAAAAACTTTCGAAAATTCAATAATACTACCCATACATAAAAAGTAATTCATATTTTCTTATTATCTTTTTATTGTCTTTAAAATTTCCTTATATTCTTACAAATTAGTGTTTGAAAGATGGTAATCTTTATAATAGTGGATTTAAATGAGATATTACGTCACTTAATTATAAAAAAAATTCTCAACATCCCTTAGTTAATTATCTTTAATAAAATTAAAAAATA
>JALMQS010000380.1:0-145393 GCA_024734495.1 Forficula auricularia
GGGAGCGAGTTCAGTCTCTGGAGGTCATAGGGATAAAAGAGTTGGCGAAAGCGCTTGTTCGACTTTTATCCAATTTGACAGCGAAGGGTTGCTGAGCGTTCGAAAACCGCGTGTTTCTCGTAAAGAGGGCTTTAGGGGGGATAATTGATTTCAGCTCGACTGAACAGACACCGTGATAGTATCTGTAGTACAGGAAAGGGCAGAAATGGTTCTTCGGTGAGCCAGGGAGTCGAGTGAGTTGGTTAGAGCCGGGTCTCCTATTAGTTTAATTGCTCGTTTCTGAATCGCATCCAGTGTAGCAAGATAATGCTTGGATGAACCCCTCCACAGATGAGAGCCATATTCGAGACAGGGACGAATTTGAGCCTTATACAAGTATAAGAAGTTGACTGGGAGTATAACAGCGTCTAGACCTAAATAGACCAAGCTCTCAATGTACAAAAACTACATGTGAAATTTCGTTTTGAAATTCACCTAATTTTTGAGCTAGATGTGTAGGTACACAAAATTTAGTAACATACGTTCTTACTAACAGCCAAAACAATTAATATCTCGAAAAATATAATTTTTTGACGTTCGATTAAGGCTTTTTGCCGCGGATTAAAGACGATCATGGTTTTTGCTCAATTTATTTGGCGGCATATCAAAATAGTTTCAGCAGTTTTGAAATATTTCGCAAAAACGAAGCAAAAAGACAATTTGGAAGGTAAAAAACTGATAATACTTTAGAAGAATGAAATGGAGGAAGGAGTGGACATTTAATGCAAACTGGGGGAGGGGGGTGATCATGAAGCTATTGGTTGGAGGGACACTGAGGTTGGTAGGTCGAAAAAACTGAAATTTTTAAATTCCTAAAATAAATAGATAAAATGAAAAAAAAAACAAAAAAAAAAAAAAAATATAACTCTCAAAACCAGTATGGGTATGGCGCGGCGTTCCCACGCGTTCTCCCACCATGACACTCCTGGTTGGGCCGACACAGCAGAAAAATAAAATTATCAAAAAATGTGGGATATCCCGAATAAGATCTCTTTAAATAAAAATACTTAGGCATAATCAAAAATAAAACAACTATCTGAGAGGAAACTGGTAGCAGAGATCTATTTTATCAATCGATTTCTATCAAAAGTAGGTGTCACTTAAATTTAAATGCTTGATAAAATTATTTACGTGATTGATTTGTCTCTCCTTATGAACGATTGACTAATAAGTAGGTACACGTTTCAAATCTCAAATATTTTTTTGCAGTATGAACGACATCTATCATCTTGAAAGGCCGAACTATTTGAATCACGGCGCAATGGGTTCAGCTTGTAATATTAGATACTATATACCTATATTAAGTACGGAATCATCGATAAGCGAGTCCGACTCACACTGGTCTGGCTAATTTTTTAATTAACCGCCAAGCGATAAAACATGTTATCGTCGAAAATAATCCTTTTTTAATGGGATTTTTCAGTAATATAATCTTGAATCTTTGTTTAATTTGATTTATGGGCCCAAATTTCTTTGGGCTCTAAAAATGAGCTTTGAGAAGGATTCAAATCCATTATGCAGAAAAAGGGGGAAATAAAAAGTAATAGGAGCTGATTTTCCATCTCTCAATCTAAGGAGGAGTTGATCATTTCATTCATGCATGAATGTAAAAAGATGTACAAAAAGTCAGGAATATTCTAATTAAAAAAATTTCGAGAAAGTAATAGAATAAAAAAAACATTCTATAAAAAAATGACGAAAAAAATATTTCTCAAAAAAATAAAATTAAAACGATAATACCCGAGCTTATCCATTCAAAAGCTTGCCATTTATCTATGCACCTCTGTTTAATGATTCCATCGAAGGAATTTTATACTAAAAATATAGGAAAAATTAAATTCAAAATTTCCTACTTTATAAAATGGATTAAAAGTCTATTTGGACATTGTAAATTGAGACGTAGAATATATTTAGTATTCAAATTAAATTAATTAGTTTTTAAACTTCCTCAAAATATCAAATATATACTCAAAATATTTAATTTATAAAGACATTCAAGCTCTCCTTATCTTTCTTCCAAGCTCCGAATAAAGAATTTAATCCTTATCTTCTATGATAATTAAAGAGTGATATTTATTCATTTTACAGTTTCGCTCATTCGTGCTTGACTTCTTCAGAAGTAAAAATCCATGGGCTTATTGTTCAAACCTCCATTATGTTTATTATTAATTTATTTAGTCATCCCTAAAATGTCTTCAGGATAGATAGGTGTACATATCATCGCTGATCTTACGAAACCTCTAAGTCCTAAATTCATTATTTCCCAGAAAACAAGAAAAAGCATTAAACAACAATACATACAAATACAATGCAATATTTATTATTTGTCCGTAGCACGAAATTAAATTGGAATAGAATAATAAGGTTTCAATAGAAAGACGCGGCGTGAAAAGTTGGTCGGTATAAAAGTATACGTATTTGATCAAAAATCGGACTTACGAGGTTATGTAAGATCAGCGGCGATATGTTACATTGGTATATAAATAATTAAAATCTAAACAAATAATTTTTAAAATAAATAAATATATATATTTAAAGAAATAAATACAATTGTTTTATAAAAAATAAATAAAATTCGTTTAATTGAACTTCATCTCCCCTTCATTCCCCTTTATCAATGAAAACTTTCCTTAACGCTAGTATATATATCATTTAATAAAATAGTTATTTTACAGAAAATATAAATAAATTTTAAAAAAATATACAATTTTACATTTGTTATATATAAAAATAAAATGGTTAATTATTATTCAGAAACCTCTAAATTCTAAAATTAAACTTTTATTTAATCTTTCATAATGAATTTGCTAGGAATGCATATTGCACCTTCGTGGCTATTTTTATCATGGCATATAATATGTACTAGTTTAAGATTTTCTAGAGTAAAAAGTAATTTTCCAAAGTATTCAAAATTAATTTGTCCATTCATTTCTGCTGCTTTTAAAATTGCTGGAAGAATTGCCCGGGAACGTTCAATCCTAAAACATATTTAAAGAATAATAATTTATTAGTTATGATTTAAAATTGGATATCTATGAAGCAAAAATAGTCCAAATATTCCATAAAATATACAGAAAAAAGGCTAAAGTATGCAAAAAAATTTTAATTTGACTGTTGGCTTTAACTCAATTTTTACAAAAAAAAAGTTTCACAACTGAAAAGAGGATCAGGTAACAGGGACATCACATACTTAAACATATATACAATTTATTTACATAGTACGTTGTCTTCGTCCACCGTTGTTTTAACAAGAAATCAATCTCCTTATATCATAACTTTAACCTGTAAAGGTGCATACTTAAATTTTGGCAATATTTCAGGATCATTAAATTCCGTAAGTTGAGTTAACAATATACCATTTAGCCTGTTAAAATTTTATTTACTTTTTCTAGGATATTATAGTAGTTGTTTCGTGACAATACTAGCAAAAAGTTAATGCTAGAGTATATAGAACAGACAATAAAGATTCATAATTCATAAGCTCAAAACTTTTTGCTGTTTATGTACCACTACTAGCCAATCCCGTGGTCGTTTGACAAATCTGGCAACATTGTCCGAGCTTGTATATATTTTATCAAAGAAATTTCAGATAAAGTACATTATAAAGGAAGATTTATAAAACAAAAAGTTCTTAATAAGCGATTGAAAGCTGTTGCGACAATGGCTGAAGCGAAAAAACGTCAAAAAAGTACTAAAGTTAATCCACTTTTTAGGTTAAATAAATGCGTTGTTGCCAGCTTGTTTTTAGTGTAAATTTTTCATTATACATTTTTCATTATTATTCATCATCTCAGAAACTGTGTTGTAACTATGAATTAAAATTTTCTTAAAAAATGTATTAGTTATTGTTTAATGTTGGTTTAGTTTTTTATAACAATGGTAAGAAGAGTTTCTTAATTATAATTAAATATGTATGTAAACTTTCCGATATCCCGTAAAGTGCAATGTATAAGAGTCTGAAAAACTCTATCTTTGGAATTTAATATCTCCGGAACTATGTTGTTCATAAATATCGTTTTGCCACCAATTGATGCAGAAGTATTTAAATAATAATCTGTCTAAATTTCAAAAAAAATCCTAAGAAAACCCATATGGTGAAACAACTACCTTAAGGCCTGATTTTTTTTTTTTTTAATATCCTGTAATTGAAAGTGAGAATAACGCACAGAGAAGAGCGTTGTTTCTAGAATTCGTGTCTTCCTTTATATAGATTTTTTTACTTTCCCTTCTGTTTTTTCTTCTTTATTGAAATTTTTTTCTTCTTCTAAGAGTTTTAAAAATAATTTTACAGACATTTAATAAAAATCTATACCTACCATTTATTTAAATAATTTTTGAGAAAACGGTTAAATATGTAAAAAAAGCAACATCGTTAAAATATGCAAGTTAAAATTAAAACCATACAGGGGTAGAATTCATAAAGATATTTGATTTAAACTTGAATGGGAGTTATCAAGAAAAATATGCAATTGCATAGAAATCCGGTCGATACGTTGGTGAGTAAGAGTTATGATGATATAAAGCAGTGATTCCCAATCTTGCTAGCAGGCACGCGGAAGCGGTACGCGGACAAGCAGCTACCGGAATGATTTTATAATTTAAAACAAAAATCTATTAAAAATCTGTATTACGAAAAAAGAAAAGAAATGACTATAATAACTAATAATCCATACATTTTAATATTTTAATTTGGAATTTCTTATCCATTGTTTGTGTTGTATTACTTTGTTGGGATTGTTGAGTTTGCAAGGAGTTAACAATTCTGTGTTCGACTTGTATGACAAAATAAGTGCGTTCAAGAGAATATTGCAATTCATGCAAGAGCAAATTGAAAAACAAAATGTTAACATGCTTCCTTCCCTCTGTAACTTTATCGAAGAAAAGACGATATGATGAACGACATTATAAAACATCTAACATCAACTTTTGAATGCACAAGAAATCAAGGTTGGAAAGCCATCTATTAAACCCGATGGAATGGAATATTTTTAATTATGTCAGAGGGGTTGTTTTTCACCCCTCGGAATCGAACCCGAGTGCTAGTAGCAGCTGTATCCGGGGCCGTTCCGGCTTTTTACGCGTGTACATAGGTCAGAGGTTCGCATCCTGCAGGTGAGCCTGATGGCACGGGATTGCTGTTACTGGCACTCCGGGTTCGATTCCCGAGGGGGTGAAAAAACAACCCCCCTGACATATAATTAAAAATATTCCATTCCATCGGATTTAATAGATGACACCAACTTATGATTTCTTGTAAATTTGAATCTATTACCATCGGCAAATTAATATCTTTCATATTTAACTTTTGAATGTTTCCAAAGTTATTTTCGAGAAGATATCATAGCTCAAAATTGGATTCGAAATCCTTTCGCATTCACTACGGGGGTTCCAGATGATGTGATTGCAAAAGTCTTTTATAGACCTTAGCAGTGACAGTGGATTAAAATTAAGCGTTCAGAGCTCCAACCTATTCACTTTTTGGCTATCTATTCGTAAAGAAAACCTATTCAATTTTTGGCTATCTATTCGTAAAGAATACCCAGAAGTTTCTTGCCCAAGCAGTAAAATTTTTAATGCCATTTGTGACCAAATATTTATGTGAAAAAGGATTTTCTGCAATGACTGCGATGAAAACCAAATATAGAGCTTTGTTGGACATTGAATCGGATCTTCGCCTTAAACTGACAAACATTGAGCCCGATATTACTTCTTTAGTTAATAATAAACAGGCCCAACCTTCTCACTAATTATATATTTTTTAAAGTGATTATTATATTTTATGTATATGTTTAGCAATAAAAATATATCCCAAGTTACTTGTCTTTATTACAAATGTTCTCCATTGCATTTTATACCCCATTTCAAAATTTTTGGTCTACCGGGACGTCATCAAATTGTTTACAACGTACAGGTACGGTACTAGTAAAAAGTTGGGAACCCCTGATATGAAGAGATTGATTTCATCATGACTAGATTTTGGTTGAAATCGGAACACAGAGACTTGACTTTACCCTTGATATTTTTCTAGAAATATTTAATACTCCTCATCCCTTAAAATAACATTTTTATGATCTTTTGTTGGTTGATTTGTTGTCGTTAAAGTAAGCGGAAAATAAAAAACATTTTAGACCTTTTGGGCAGAAATTTCGAAAAAACTATATAAGTACGTGAATGAATAAATACTTTTAAAATTTCTTAAAAAATATTATAATTAATTATCTTTAAAACTAAATATATTCTTTATTTGTATCTGAAATGTCTGAATAGACTCTCCACCCAATCCAATAGTACGTAGCTCATAACGAGAAAATTATTAGTTCAAATATCCAGTCCTGTTAATTATTTTCACACTTATTTTATTTTACCTATGATCAAGGTTCCATGTTGAGAATAAAATTCGCATTTCTCTCGAGATATATGGATTGATAAGATGTTCCGTTTCATATTTACATCGTTTGATATTCCATTTTCCTTGGCAAGAAAACTCGCCCGATTTGGAACATAAAATTGCATATCTCCGATCAAAATATTTACCATTATAATCACAAAATTTTAAAAAAGCATTTAAATCTGAAAAAAAAATAGAATTAAAAATCTACAAATAATCAGTGGCGGATTACTGTCATTGTGAAAAAACCTCGATTGGTGCTTTCAAGTCACAAGAGTCACAACTTTTAAAAAGTTATTCTGAATTTATATAAATTTAAAATAAAACGAAATATGTATTCAAAAATAAAAAAAAATATTATTTTAAGAGAAACCGATAACAATTCATCATATTTTAAAATTATAATTTTCAAAACTCATTGTTTTTCTTCTATTTTAGTATGAAATAACTTTAATATATTAATTTCAAATTTAAAGAAGTAAATTAAGACCACCTTTGGAAGTTTTCTATCAATGTTTAATCGGCGATTGTCTATAATATTTTTACACAAAAGATATCTACTAATATTTTGAAATGTTATTATTTTTCTTTTAAATCATGTGGGTGTCTTCTAATGAAACAGAGTTATTATGGAAATGTATTACATGTCAGAAGGATTGTATTCATCGCATGGAAAATGAACTTAAGTGCCAAAAGCAATTAGTAGAGAAATTAGTCTGACATATTGAGGGGTCTGGTATCAGAGGCTAAGTGCAAAAATAGCTAATATGAATTATTATTTACACCAAAAAAATCCTCTTTTCAAGCTCTATTAGTCCATATAATTGAATTGTATCAAAGCTGGTAATTTCCTATAGTCTACAGTAAAACATGCCTGAAATATGTAGTGAGAAACATCCCGTAATCTAATCATAAGTTTCCTGTATTTGATTCGATCGCGAAACAGAAAACTTATGATTAATTAATGGCAAACACCTAACACACGTGTTAACATATCGGGCGCTCTGGATTGGGAGATTGAATATATAAGATCTCAGATTTCAAATTCAATTGGTGATCCATATCAGTGTTTGATACAAAAAGGATCATGCGGACCAATCGTGAAATGATGCAGGATTATAGCCAAATGGATCACATCTTTTTCATTCTCTCTTGGTCCAGACTTAAGACTCAGCAGACTCCAATAGCTTCAACCAGCAGTAGTCTCGCGATATAAATCTTGTTTAAAAAGCGCGATCAAAGACAATTCTCGTTAATGTGTTACTTATTCTTTGATATAATAATGAGAAAATTAACTTCACTATCCCGTAATCTACATGGTGGGTTAGTATCAAATGTGGCAAACTCCTTCTTATCTATTCATATATAAGCATAGGCGCCGGGTTAGGGGAGGGGGGGGGGGGGGCTATTAAATATCAATTTTTTGTTCACTATTTCAACTGTTAAATATTTGATTTGCGAAATGGAAGTTAGTATAGAGTCTATTCCGAGAAAAATTCGAAAATTACATCAATCATCAAATATGTACAAAACTTGTAAAAAAAGAATATAAAAATTTTGGGCGTACTTATTTTGAAATTATTGATCAGAGTTGAATGATCGTTTTCATTCAACACTACTTCATCTCTGTGAAATAGGAAAATTCGCTATTGATAAAGATTTCGATGGCCAACAAATTATTGAATTTTATAAGGATGATTTCAATTATGAAAAATTAAACTTACATCGTGATATGTTTATTGATATAGTTTCGAGAGAAGCAAACGTTCAACTAAATTGCTTAACAGATGTAATAGAATTCATTAATAGTAATAATAAATTTAGCTTTATAAGTGAAATCTTTCCTGAATTTATTAAATATATTCAATTAATAGTTACAATACCAATGTCTCCTTCTACAGGAAAGATCATTTATGTCATTAAGGGTATAAAATAATATAAGATCTAGAATGACACAAAGCAAGCTTAAATCAGCAAATCTTAATGTACATAAAAAAATTAACTGAAAATTTAGATTTTTAAACTATATAAGAAAATAGTTTTGTTTCTGTTAATTCTTTTTGTAAAAATAATTTCTGTCTTGTGTGTGAATTTTTGAAAAGATATAAAACATTCCCTCAATATATTATTTTTTTGTTCAAATTCTGGTTTTATATATTTATAAATGCGAGACTATAATTAGATTTTATATATATATATATATATATATATATACACTGTGGTGCAAAAAAGTGGAACACTTAGAAAAATTTAGTTTTTCAAATAATTTTCAGAAAAAACATATTTTATTTAAACTTTTAATACATTCTGTGATTGTACAAATATTTTTAAACATTTTTAGAGTGAAAACAAAGTATTACTTTAATTTAAACCCTTTAAATTAAATTTATTTAAACTAGCATAAATTTTCATGTTTGAAATCTGATCGCTTTATTGAATTGTATTAAATGATTATCGTCTCATATCGAATTAAATTGAATATTTTAATGTTTATCAGTTGGATTTGAATATCTCATCTTTTAATTTAATTTAATTTGAAATAATATCCAAGCATAATGCCTCTAAAGACCGAGGAAGTAGCTCAAGCTGTAGCTCTAATAAATGATGGAAGATCCTATCGGTATGTCGCTCAACGACTTGAAGTATCGGTTCGAAGAATCGACAGAGCTGGAAAACGATATAGAGAAACAAACTCGTATGCCAGGGGACTGGGATCTGGTTGAATAAGAGCTTCAAATGAGAGAGATGACCGATTCATACTATTGGAGGTATTGAGGGATCAGCATTGTACAGCAGCTCAAATTCAACAGGATCTTCTACAAACTTGACAAGTCAACATAAAGTGTTTGGACTATCAGAAGACGTCTACGGTAATTAGGGTTGATGTCAAGGAGACAAGTGACAGGCCCTCTTTTTACATCGAATCACCGAAGCAATATAAGTGTTCCACTTTTTTTGCACCACAGTATATCATATCCTTTATTCTTATTTCTTCTTTTTTCTCCGAGCCCCCCCCCCCCCCCAAATTAAAAGTCCGGCGCCTATGAATATAAGTGTGTATTTATAGATTTTTCGAACAAATGGGAGATTGCCGTCTTTGATACCAGACCCGTCTTCATATTCATATATATCACGAGTAAAAAATGTTTAGTCAAAGATTTAAATCTACATCGTGGAATTTCGTGCTCAAGAGATTCTAAATTTAGACATACAACCAGTCCAACCATATAAGTAGTGGAAATAGAAACTGTCGAGTTTTCAAATTTTGAAAATTTTTAAAAATACATGGGCAATATTCCATTAAAACTCCATCCACGATCATCTTATATTTAAAAAATATTTTAAACCTTTAAATAATTCATCGAGTCTAATTCTGCAATTGATGTTATTAATGTAAATTTCAGATTTAATAATTTCACTTTTCGTTTTGTAAAAATATCCCCGAATTCTTTCTTGTGCTCTCCTATACATAAACTCTTCTTTTGTTATTGATTTCGTTTCTAATCCTAAAAAAAAAAATTTTTAATAATTTGAATATTAATAGAAATGTTATACGTATTTTATTTCTGTAATAGAATACCTTCAAACCAATCAGGATCATCGTCTTTGTTACTTTTCGGAAATGTCTCACGAATATTTTTCTCATTAACCAATTGTACAAGATTTTGTAATTTTGATGCCATCTGATCAGTCTTAAGCCATTCCATAATCTTTGGTTGTGTTTTTAAAAGTGGAAGATGAACTTTTTTAAGAGCATTATATATAATTTCTCCTCCTAGAAAGAAAATAATAGCATTAATAATTTTTTTTTATTGGCAAATTCAACGACTTTTTTATACAAATGAACTAAATTTAACAACTAAAAGATTTAACAAGATATCTTAAAATTTTTACTAATTATTTATTTATTTTTATTTAATTATATTTAAATGTATTTTTCATACATATATATTACAATATTTACAAATCTTAATACTAAAGTTATAATATTTCTCAATATTTCTCAATAGAAATGTTCAATATATAAGATAGTATATCCACACTTGGTTCTTAAATTGAATCAGACTTGATGTATTTCTCACTTCAGCTGGTAAAGAATTAAATTCCTCAAGTCCTCTAAAATATAATGAATTTCTTGGACCCTGTTTCCTCGCCCTCTCAATAAATATGGTATATCGTCTCTAATTCGCGTCCCATGATCATAAATCTCGTTGACCAATGTGAAATTCAGATAGGATAGCAGCTGCCTATGATATAATTTATATACAAAACACATTGTCTGTAAAAATAAGAATTGCTTCACATTCATAAGTCCTAAGCATTCCAGCATACTACTTATTGATGTATATCTGTCACATTTTAAAATAATTCTCAGGCATTTATTTTGTAAGAGTTGCAGCTTATCAATATTCTCCTGAGTACCAAAATATAATATTGTAGGACAGTAAGAGAAACTAGGACTAATTATAGTTCTATACACCTTAATTCTAGTGTTCATATTCAAATTATTACTAGCTCTACCAAAGTATTGCACTTTTCTGTTTACATTCTTCAAGAGCTCACTATGATAACTCTTAAAGTTCAACTTCAAGTCAACCACTACTCCAAGGTATTTAAATGAATCTAGAATGAATTTAGATTTTTAAATTTAATGCAATAAATAATTAAAACTTTTGATGTGCTCTATATTCTTGAATAAAAAAAAAAACTTGGACATTTTTTTAGAATATAGAACTTTACATAGAATATAGAATTATTAAAATATTCTACTAAGACTACGTCGTTTCTGCTCGAAGTTCTGGGGGCGAGGGAGAAAGAATAATATATAAATAGTTCAAGAAAAAAGAGCCTGATCTTCATCTGTATTTCATTTATAAAAAAATGATATCTGTTTTGTGGGTTCGAAAATAAAAAATATGTGAGATAGGTAAGTATCCCTGTAAATATCTCATTAAGTAGAATTTGGTGGAATTTTTAAAAAATTAAATTAAATTTAAAATGACTGCCTAGAAAGCAGAGCTGGGCACAACATCGTTAATCCGTTAATCGTTAATTAACGAAGTTAACAAATTGCTTAACGATTTAACTTTTATATAAACTAAAAAAATTCTTAAATTCCGTTCAATTGAACTTGCGTTAACTTTAGTCTGTTACATTGGTTGCCCTATTAAATGGGATAAAAAAAGGTTTGGACGATTAATGGAAGACGAAGAATGCCAACTGGCTGCGGCCTTTCACCCAAAGTTTCGACTAATTTGGCTTCAAAAATATAATAGAAGCAAGCTGTCAAAAGTCAAAAAGCTTATGGAAGCAAAGATTGAAGAAGTTCTGCATAAAGAGACTCAAACGAAAAGGATAATGTTAGCATTAGTGGAAGTAGCAATAATTAAGAAGAAGAAGATTTTTTCAGCAGTGTTATTCAGACTGAAAAAGGGCCAAAGGCCACAACAAATCTCTGAAAAACAAAGCTTAGAATTTGATCAGAACTTGGGTGGACTCAAAAGTCAAAAGACTTTTACAGATGCTGCATTTCTTCGATAACTTTAACTTGCGTTAAATTTGTGAAAAGTCAACGCTTTAACGATTATCGAAGTTAACTTTTTGAGTAGCGGATTAACGAAGTTAACTTTCGAATTAACTGTGCCCAGCTCTGCTAGAAAGCCTTCATAGTAATACTTATTTTTATACGATTTTTCTAACAAGATTTACAATCCACTGAACATAAAATTATGAGAAAAAAACTTTTTAAATAAGCCAATTCTATCTCCTTATCAAAGAAGAAAAGTAAATAATTTGATATCTCAAGTATTTTGGAGGATATAATATACAGGACCATCGGTCGCACTTGGCTGGCTTATTTAGAAATTCCTTCCATATTGGACATAGCGAATATTAAATATAACTAGGAAAATACATCACAATAGGAGGTAAATTACTAGTAACTATAGAACCATCAAAGTAATTAGACCGCGTCTGAAATAAGAATGAGTTGTAGAAAAAAATATTAAAAATAAAATAAAATTTCGAATTACCGACTGAAAAATCCTTAAGAAATCACTAGAGATTGTCTTCAACTAAATTCGAGCTGTTAAAGATAATTGTTATTACATGTCAGCAGGGCCGGTTCTAGGCTAAGTGTAAGCGAACAATATGTTGGTGCCCCGCACCTAAATAATAATAAACGTGTAGTATATTGTAATGGAATAATGGACAATAGTCCCGGTTCAGTTGGCGCCTCCTATCAAGGTCCGAGCCTCAGTAGAGTTGTAATCATCCCTCAAAAAATAGAGATGAATCAGAGCCAAAGCTGAGGTGGACCCATCTGACAATTTTACAAATGAAGATTAAATCTTTGAGTGAAATATTGCTATATCTCCCGGGCCTGCATGTCAGTAGAGTTGTAATCACCCCTCAAAAAATAGAGATGAATCAGAGCCAATACTGAGGTGGACCCATCTAACAATTTTACAAATGAAGATTAAATCTTTGAGTGAAATATTGCTATATCTCTGATTGGTCCACCAAACAGAATAGTTATTGGCCTGAATTGAATATATGGCACTCGGGTTTACTTCCTGAGGAAGTTTTTTTTTTATTTAATGAACTCGTAAATGAATGCATTTGGCCAGTTCCTTTTGTTTTTTTTAAAAGTTACACTATTTACATTTTTAAATATACATATGTACAATTAATAGTTTTATTATTGCCTCTTGTATCTCGGACTCATGACAGTCAGGATTGAAATAACCAAGAATTAATTGCATTGATGTAGGGAATGGTATTTTTTAAGAAGATCCATTATAAAATAAGTCAATCGCTCTAAAAATTTTTGACCATCCTAGAAAAATGTGATTGACATCACCCATTTGGATGCCACCACAGTCACAAAAAGGAGTGTCTCTTAAATGAAATTGAAAAAGTTTTCTGGGGGTAGCAGTGTGACCCATTCTCAACCGTATAATTAGAACGAGTAACCTTCTATATAACAGACTGTCATGAAACCACGATTTACATCCAATTCTGGGCATAACAGAGTGCAAATAGAAACCTCTCGATTCTGAAGAGGAGTCCAACAATTTTTGCCACAGTTCAATAGTTTTTTTTTTAATACTATTAATTGCATCTACATAGGTGAGGCCCATGTTTAATGGAGCCCCATCCGTGATAGCCTGTTTTGCCAAAGAGTCAACAAATTCGTTAGGCTGAATACCCACATGAGATGGACACCATAGGAATTCAACAATATTATTTATTTTACACATACAGTCACAAATTTTATAAATTAGGTAGTTCTCTGACTTAGTTTTATAAAAGCTTTTAATTTTTTTAAAACACTTTGAGAATATGATACAATTAAAATTTTTTTAGGTTGATCTAATGAATCTATATAAACCAAGGCCCTTAGGAAAGCGATCGCTTCTGCACTAAATATACAACAATCCTTAGATATTTAAAAATTTTATAATAGTTAGTGATTACATGGTAGAAAGCACATCCTACATTTTCATCCATTTTAGAGCCGTCAGTAAAAATCAGTTCGTAATCAAAGAATTCGTCTCTGAGAAGCGAATTAAATTTTATATTTATATAGGCTTCTTCTTTTATCCATGAGGGAATATAGATAGGAGCTTTGGTATGTTTAATTTTGTATAGGAAGTGATATATGAGAGGCTTTGGACTTACATGTAATTTGTTTACTATATTTCCCAAGTTATCATATTGGTTAAATTATAAGAAGGTTATGCAGATTAGGGGTGAAGTAACTTGTAATAAAAATTATCCATGACAGCTCGATTTAGTAGATAACAATCTAACATGATTTTTTAATTAAACATAATAATAAAAAAAATAAAAATCCTAACATTTTTAAACTTACAAAATCACATGTTTTTCTTCGAAAATTTTTCAGGCGATGCAAGAGTTTGTAAATAATGTAAATTTTCATCATAGAATCTACCCTTTTTCTCAAATTAAGTGGCATTTTATCTGCAATTAAATAATATCAGACTTTTTAGCTAGGTTTTTAAATTCCATTATAAAATATGCAATTTATATGTTATGATATAATAAATATTTAAAGAACAAAAAACTGTTATTGGGATCATTTGAAGATAATTATAGTCTTAAATTATTATTTGAAAGAACTTGAGTAAGATACGTTTTATTATTATATTAAAATGTTTCACCTAGAACCAACACCGAACTCCTTAAAAGTTATTATTTGATAGGCCTGAGTTAGATAATTTAATATCATCTTAATTGCTTATTTCCGAGCTTTCGATCTTTTATTTAATCAACATTGTCCTAATAATTTATAGTCCAGAAGATGACCAAATAAAATAATTAAAAGTTCGGAAATAAACAATTAAGGTGTTTTGTTAAGGGGGAATGCTGTGGGCTCTTGGTGAAACATTTTAAATAAAGTAAAGAAAATTTTGAAACATTTTTTAGAAATTAAATTAAGGAACGAAGAAAAGATTTTTTTATTTTATAGACAAAAGGATCAGCCGGAATTCGAACCCGGAATCTTCGCATGATGCCTTTATAAGAGCCTTAGCTCTTATCCTCTTGGCCACCCAAGCTGATACTTAATGTCTATATGAATTTGGAATTTCATTTTTATTTAATCTTTTAATCTATTCCTCGTTCATTTTTCGCAGCTCTGTAGTTGGCTTGACTTAATTAAAAAAAAATTTTGTCTATAATATAAAAAAATATTTTCTTCGTTCCCTAATTTAATTTATAATTGTCTTTCGACGCGGCCTCATTGTGGTTGTTCCCTGGAGTGAAGAAGAAAATTATTCTCGACCTTTTGGATTCGCGATCGAGTGGGTGGCGTTTGGATATAATATTTTAGAAACTTTTTAAAATTTAAATTATAAAATACTAGGTAGGTTTCACATAAATAAAAGATCAGATGCTTGTTTAGCACGACTCTATACCCCGAAATATATAGAGTTGTGCTAAACAAGCGACTGATCTTTTATTTATGTGAAACCTACCTAGTATTTTATATTTTAAATTTTACAAAGTTTCTAAAAAAAATTTCAAAATTTTCTTTACTTTAATTAAGGTGTTATTTTTGATCAACATATTTCAACTAGAAAATAGAAATAGTAAGCACATCTTCTCTTGCTCCAATTAGTTTCCATGAAATTAAAAGCGAAGTCGGATGTTAAATTAAACTTGCTTAATAGTAAATTAGTAAACTAAAAGTAAGCTGAATCATATTAATAAGTCATCAACCAGATCAGAAAAATGATTGATTACCTGTTATGATTTTCTCCCCAGGTTTTAAAAATATAAACAATGTTTGACTAGGTAGAGTCGCAAAATATTCCTCATCTATAATTGTTCCATCCATCAATTGAATTATAACATCTTTCTCCTAAAAAAAATAATATAAGTAGGGATTAAAACCTTAAATTTAATTATAAAGAAATAATATAATTATAAAGATAAAATTTAATTCAATATTAAAAAAAAATTAAAAGAAAATAGGGTGACCCAGCCAGTAGTTGATACCCATCCAGTAGTTGATCGAATTAATTGAAAAGTTTTTGTTTTGCCGAGAGTAGCAGAGTTGTTGATTCACAAAGAGAAACAAAGAGGTTGTCCTCTGCTTAATGCAAATAAACATTCACACATATATATCGAGATGATATATCTGTATATATATATATATATTATTTATATTTATTTGTTTGAGACTATAGTTTCGAAGACATTTTTTAATTATAAATGTTGTTTTTCATGGAGACAATATAGTATGGATATTGTAAATTTGATGTTCCTTCACTGGTGGTCAGTTTAGAAAGAGTTTATGAAAAACAACATTTATAATTAAAAAAGACTGATGATGAAGACCAAGTCTTCGAAACTATAGTCTCAAACAAATAAATAATATATATATATACAGATATATCATCTCGATATATATGTGTGTATGTTTATCTGCATCAAGCAGAGGACAACCTCTTTGTTTCTCTTTGTGAGTTGATCGAATGTTCAAATTTTCGTGTCATTTTCAGTCGAAAACAACTATTTATTTTCTCTGGGCCCATTGAAAAATATATTTAGTTATTTATGATTTAAATGTTGTCAACTCAGGTTGTTTCACATATCGAAGAACCAACTAAAACCAGAAAAACAAGAAATCTTTTTTCGGTTCATGAGTTGCAATACTTTTAAAAAATGTAATTTTTCCATTGTGTGTCTTAAAAAATAATAAAAAATAAATAATAAAAAAATAAATAATAATAAAATAAAATATAAATAAAATTATTAAACTGTGTTATTTTACCTCCTTTGAAATCATTTGATTTGACTTTGATCAAAAATTGGATTCGCCCGATCAACTACTGGAATTTTTTTTTTTAATTCTATTGTTTATGCTCTTTAATAAGGCCTGAATTTTATATTCTCCTATGATTGGACACATATAAGGGATTGTTATTATGGTGTGAGTTTTCTATTAAGATTTAAAATGAAAGCTGGGTGATAAAAATAGCGTAGCATCGGCGTTATTTGATCAACTACTGGCTGGGTCACCCTAATTGTTTTAGGGATTTTTAATGAAAAATGAAAGAATGAGCAAACTAATAGTTAGGATTGTAGAAAGAAAGAGAGGTGAATAAACTTTGGAAATATTTAAGAATTCGAACAGAGTCGAAGTTTGTATGGCCAAGATTTAGGGAAATGATCTAAAATCAAGAGGGCTAAAATAAGAACAAATTTCTTAATGATTTACTAGTTCGTTTTTTATTTTTATGTTTGCAAATGCAAGAACGGAGAAGATGAGGCACCTTATGGACTAGTCTTATATTTAGAAGTCCTTGCATTAGCGAAAAGAAGAGTAGGAAGTGATCAAACGAAAGTTGAAGGTCTTGAAGAAGTGAATGAAGATTCGAAGAAGTTAAGTGGAGATTGTCAACTACTAAATCCTTCTGTTATAAAATAAAAATAATGTATAATAACTCTGACTTTGTAGTTAACAATCTCATGTGATTTTCTTTATAAATTCTAATTCTGCTAGTTCGGTAATTTGAACTTTTATATTAATTTAAGGAATAGTAATTCCATTTTTGATTTTTGAAAATAACTAAAAATCGAAACACTCTAAATTTTAGTTAGGGAAAGTGGTGTAGGTTTTAGGTGAACCATGATATTAATTAATAAAGTAAAGGGTGTGTAGTTTCACAGTGAATGAAATAAAACTCAGAGGTTTATACAAACTCAATATATTTCGGATTATTAGTCCATCATCAGGAGTTTACAGATTACAACTGTTGAAATGTTGTAATCTGTAAACTCCTGATTGGACTAATAATCCGAAATATATTGAGTTTGTATAAACCTCTTTGAGTTTTATTTCATTCACTATGAAACTACACACCCTTTACTTTATTAACTCTAAATTTTATTTAAATTATCATATATCTTCGCCTTAGAGTGTAAATCTGTTAACTCCCAACAAGGAAATTTTACAGGGCAGAGAAAAAAACAAACAAAATTTAATATTGTTGTTATGGAAAGAAACATTTGATCGTGAAATTGTTTAATGATTAAAATTAAATCTTTAAGTAAAAGATTTTGGTAAAAGTGGAGAATAAAGCCCGCGTTGTCACATGGAAATACTGTCGCAATGTTCGAAAAATTGAACATGTGAAAGCCTTGTCCGGTTCAGTTAGAATATATTCAGTTCGGCTCGGACCTCGAATTCGCGCTGGTTTTTTAGGCAGTTAGGTTGGCGTTAGCGTCTAGGTCTCCGAATCGGAGAACCGAGCAGAATAGAATACATCCTAACCAAACCTCATACGACTTGTTTGGGAAGGCATTTTTTTATCTAATGGAACCATTAACGCTGAAGCGGAGAGTCTTCAACCAGTGCGTCTTGCCAATCTTGACTTATGGAGCATAGACTTTGACTCTCACTAAAACATCATCAGAAAAACTGAGAGTAGCAGATAGACGAATGGAAAGATCAATGCTTGGTTTGAGCTTAAAAGATCGTGTAAGAAATGATGAGATCCGTAAACGAACTGGAGTAGACATTATTGAACGCATTGCAAAACAAAAGTGGAGATGGGCTGGACATTTTGCTAGGATGGAGGATGGCAGATGAACAAAGAAAGTCCTTGAATGGAGGCCAAGAGAAGATAAGCGGAGCCGAGGTAGACCCGCCACGCGATGGACGGATGATATAAAAAGAATATCGACAAACTGGGTAGGAGCTGCAAAAGATCGAGGGTACTTATGTATTAACGCCACCCCAACTAGATTTGGAAGTTTTTAAATTTCGCCAATCTACACCTAAAGTTTGTTTGGGAACGCATTTTTTATCGAGATCATAAACCGAACCTATTCAAGTTGTTTTTTGACAGAGGGGAACTGATTTTTTCTATTTTATGATTTATCTCAAAATTTTTAGGCGTAGATTGGCGAAATTTAAAAACCGCCAAATCTGTAGCTGCGGTGGCGTTAATGCGTAAGTACCAGATCGAGAAAACTGGAGACATTTGGAGGAGGCCTATGTTCAGCAGTAGACAAAAAAAGGGCTGATTGATGATGATGATGATGAACCGAGATTTAGAGCCGAACCTGTGAAAAGTTTAATAGGTGAAAGGAGGCTTGTTTACATGTGACGTCACGGGCCTTATTCTCCACTTTAGACATTTTAACAAATTGAAAGCGTGGTTAGGGGACCCGGGTTGGCTCAGTCAGCTAACGCATTGGCCTCGCTTCGGCATCGATCGATTATGACGATGTTGAAGTGGGAGGCCGGGGTTCGATCCTAGCTGGCAAATAAAAATTTCTACCGGCTGAAAACTCGGCTCCCTCACTAACCCTACTAACACTTTACTTATGTGCTGTCTAAATGGGCTTTGTTCCCGATGACATTAAATAAAAAAAAAAGCGTGGAATAATTTTAGTTTGGGGGACGAGTGATTGGGCCAGGAGTGCTTTGTTGCACTTGAGCTCAGCAAAAATGCTCTATATATTACGAGAAATTGAGTAGTCTTAAATCATAAACCTTAAAGCAGTGATTCTCAACCTTTTTTTCGTCACAACACACTTTTAATAATTTAAAAATTTGCGGCACACTAACAATGAAATAAATTAATAGAATTTTATTTGGTTTATTGATTGATGTACCTATAAAATTATCATAGGACATGCATCCTGTAAAATGTTACTACCTCTTCAGTTCAAATGATCAAATAAATATTTGGATTAAATGTAGTGTCATTTGATAAAGAAATGTAAAAAAAAAATTTTAAATTCGGGAGGGACCACTGCCTAGGCAGTGGCGGCACACTTCAAGAATCTCGCGGCACACTAAAGTTCCGCGGCACAGTGGTTGAGAATCACTGCCTTAAAGTATGAATGATTTTGCTAGTTTTTTTTTGGGTAAAAGCAAAGATCAGTTGCCCTCTGAAAAAAGAACATGGCAGTTCATGAGTAAAACAGAAGCTCAGATGCCCCCTGTCAAAAAACATCTTTAATTTATGCACGATCTAGAAGCGAAAATTCAAATATGTGAAAGTCCTTGCCGGTTCGGTTAAGATATATTCAGTTCGGCTCGGTTCTTCGGTTCGTATACCTTCATTTCGGGCTAGTAATGCCAACTTAACCGCCTAAATGATGGTATACGAACCGAAGAATAGAGTCGAACTGAATACTTATATCTTATCCGAAACTTAGAACCTTACAAGGTTTGTTTGGGAACCGATTTTGGTACTTACGTATTAACGCCACCGCAGCTAGATTTGGCGGTTTTTAAATTTCGCCAATCTACACCTAAACTTTTTGAGATAAATCATAAAATAGAATAAATCAGTTCCCCTCTGTCAAAAAACAACTTGAATAGGTTCGGTTTATGATCTCGGTTTGATTAGATAAAAAATGCGCTCCCAAAGCTAGCTGCGGTGGCGTTAATACGTAAGTACCCGCATTTTTTATCAAATCGAACCGAAATCATAAACCGAACCTGTTCAAGTTGTTTTTTGACAGGGGGATCTGGTCTTCATTTTAGCCTTTTTTTGATTATTTTTTAATTTACTTGCCTCTATTGCTAATTTAAAACAACCTTTCTTTTTAAAATCTTTAAAATCATAACAGCCAATTCCAAATTTATTTTCAAATTTTCCATCTGTGACTTTGTATCCTTTTATATTCTGAAATAAAATTACATAGTGTGAATGTGAATTAATAATAAAATGATTTAGCTATAATAAATTGATAAAAATTTTATATTATTAAATGTAAAAAATTAAATACCATTATCTTGTTTTTTTATAAGACTAATATATTAATAAATAATATAAATATGTTTAAATATACAATTGTCATTTTGAGAAGATGTTGTTGATGTTTATTTTAAGACGCAATAAGAATCAGTTTACTCATTGTCTCATAGATGGCAGCTCTTGGTACTTCAAAAGTCGATTAGAAAAAAGAAGGGAAATATTTTTATTTTAATCCATTTGAATACATGCGCGTATTAAGGGGGGGGGGGTTGCAAGGGTGGCACTGCCCCTCTTAGAAATCTCCTTAGTCCCCCCTAGAAAAATCGACTCAATATCTCAATAACTATTTATGCTATGAGATTAATTTTATTCTTAAAAAATTAATACAGATTGAAAAATGTAGATCTCAAAAAAATTATCTTCCCATATAGCCTAGTAAATAGGGTGGTTTCCGCTTATATTAATTGCGTGAAAAAAAATTTAGGATCGTTTAGTATGGTGTGGGTATGCCAAATCTAAGTTAGCGACCTCGAAAGTCTGGGGGACTTTTGGCGGCCAAAAACATCGAAATTTTCGGACTTTTTCCAGTTTTTAGCTTATAATTCGAAAACAGTTCATATTTTATAAATAACCGCTCTATAGTAAATAAAAGAGGACTAATTTTTGCGTTGAAAAAAAAAGAAATGAAAAATTGGTCTAGTAGTTCGATTTTAATCTCCATTGATCCAAAAAAAGCCCCAGGATCATTTTTGAATATCCCTAAAACTCGCACTTATTCCGATTTTTTCCCATTTTGACCATGAAGGAGCACGTTTTCAACAAAGATGCCTCTATCCATTTTAAAACTAGATTAAATTTGCTACAATTTAAACAAAGTTTCATATTATAATTGGATAATGGTAATCCGTGTCGCAATGAGGTTGAAATTTTGAAAAAATGCAATTTTTTGCAAAACATCTCAGTTTTTCCTTCATAAAATTAAAAGCACTCATCCTAGAAACTCATTCTTTAGAAAATTTTGTTAACTTGAACCGTTACTTGGACCACTTTTTTGTTAAAACCCTTTGATTTATAGATAGACATTTTCCGGACAGGAATTGATCCGAATCCTCTTGCGTTATGGAAAATGCTGGATATCTATAAATCTAAGAGATTTATCTTAAAAGTGGTCCAAGTAAACATTCAAGTCAATAAGATTTCCTACAGAATGAGATAGGAATCAAGTTCCTAGGATTAGTAATTTTCATTTTATGAAGGAAAAACTACGATTTTTTGCAAAAATTTGGATATCACACCTCGCTCAACCCTGGCCCCGCCACTGTGACTGCCCCCTCCCCTCCCCTAGGAAAATTCTCTAATTACGCCAATGTGAACAGCAGAGTATAATGTGAGTCTAATTAAAAAGACTACACCCAGGGCTGGAGCGACCTTTTGCGGGGTCGTGTTCAAAAATTTTGAGGGGCCCTAATACACATTCAAATCCCCTACACTTAAATTTTACAACTAGGAATTATTTATTTACAAATGCTGTTACATCTTATATATTTTAAATAAGATGAATATTAAATAATAATCCAATCCAATAATAATATTAAATAATTTTTAACTTTTTTGGGCCCCAAATCTTTTATAACATCATCAAAATCGATTGAATTCACTCTCACAGAATAGACTAGAGTATGAGTCTTTTCATGGGCGTGCCCAGCTATGGTCAGGTGCCCCCTCCCTAAAAGAGAAATGAAGTCTATTATGATGGCAACTAAAAAATATAATATAATAATAGAACAATATTTATAAAGTCAAGAAAACTTTTGAAAAATTAAAAAAAAATTTTACTTTATAACGTAATAAAAATTTAAAAAAAAATTTAAATTTTCTTTACTTTATTTAAATATGTGTTGATGAAACCACCAAGAACCTACACCATTCTTGATTTTCGTATTATTTTGACGAGTTCTATAAGAATCCTTTTTCAAATCGCGGCGCCACTGAACGCGTGATTCTAATGTTACCAATGCTCGCCCCCTCTTTTATATTTAATATTTAGTTTATTTAGAGGGTGGGGGAGGGTTAAAAAATACAATTCTTATACCAAACTCAACCAAATTTTGTATACATAATCAATGAATCCCCAGAAGGCTAAAAGTGTAAAATTTGGTTCGGTTTGGTCCAAAGGACTAGATTCTATTTTTTTGACCCCTCCACCCCTGATTTTGTCCCCCAAAAAATATAATAATCTTTTCGTTATTATAAGATCATTTTATAGTATATTTCTCTTTTCTTGTTTTTTTAGTTTGAAAATCTTATAAGTAGTTTTAATTTTAAACCCCACCTTAATTTTGGGTCCGATTTCAACCAATATCTAATTAAATCTCCATCTCAATGCACCACAACTACATATGCAATTTCGTTTTGATATTCAAACTATTTTTTGAGTTAGAGCGTCCACAATAATTTGGTATCTCACGAACAGACTAAAGTACTAACTAACAGACATTTTGACAAACAGTTAATATCTCGAAAAATATAATTTTTTCGAGGATTTTTTTGTAGACTACGTAACGACATGGTTTTGCACAATTTTTTTTAATCAAAACAGTTTCAGCTGTTTTTTGAGATAATTCGAAAAAACGAAGCAAAAATACACTTTTCTCATACACCATTACAATACTTTACCATACCCTGTAGAGGTAAAGTAAAAACAAATGAAAAATAAAAAAAAAAGTGAAATTTTAAATAACAAGAATTCACTCAACAAAAGTTCTGACATGGACTGTTTTTCTAATATTTATCAAAAAATTTTAGGGAAAAATATTTTTTATAAATATTTATTTTTATTATTAAACGGATCATCGCCTTATCTCATAATGATTCATGATATTTCCCCCCTCTTAATTTTGGGTCTATTATAAATTAATAATATCTCCTTTTAATTATGAGACTATTTTATTAGAAATTTCAGCTTTCTTCCATCTTTGTTTGAAAATATTTTTAATCTCCCTCACCCCCCCCCCCCCCCCACACACACCTTTTAATTTGGTAACTATCAATATCAATGGGAAACTAACCCTATGAAAAATTTCCCCTGGAAAATTATATTGGAGAGGATCCTCTCCACAGTAATCGTCGAGTCTCGGAATCGAATATGGCACTTGAAGAAGAAGAAGAATCTTCTCTAGATATTTAAATATTCATCGGAGCAAATTATAGATAATTAATTAAATTTTAGTGAATTAAAATATCAAAATCTTTCTTCATTAGAGTTTTTGAATATGTAGAATATCTAAACCTCTAAAGCAGGATTTATCTAACTTTCCACATAAAATTCACCATCATTGCCTAACCCTTTGAGTCACTCAAATTTATATAATGATCCTTATTAAACAAGATTTCATTTCCAGCAGAAAAGTTCATATAATTGATTGACTAAGATCAATAGTTTGCGCGTTAAAAAATATTCCAATATTGTAGAGTGAATGACAAATAAGATGTCTGATGGTGAGACATTCTCTGGATATAACAGGCCAAATTAATTATAAATGATAAATAAATCGATCTTATTTTATCGATTTCATCTATCTGAAGGGTCACAGTATGTCTATTATATAAGAAAATAGCATTTTAATTAAGAATTTTGTAGTTGAAAAGAAATTGTTTGAAAAGATTCAATTTCTTCTCTCCGGCAGCGAATCAACTAGAAATGGCCAATAGTTTTATTTTTTTTCTCAATAAATATTTATTCAAATTTATTGAAATTTAATATCTCTGTGTTATTGTCATTTATTTTTTATATCAAATAATTATTATTATGAAATTCGCATTTTAAAAGGTAGTTTATTTGAAGTCCAATTTGAAAAAACGCTAATAACTCTGTTGAATTTTTTTTTAATATGAAATTAATAGTTCTTATAAAACAATTAATTATGAATCATTTGATACCATTTTGAACGAAATCGGTTCTGTACTTTTTGAGAAAATCGTCAAAAACCCCGAAAACCGTCTATGAAAGGCCGTTTTAGAAACATTTTAAAATTCACCTCCATGTCACAAGTCAATGTTTCGTTTCATATGACTTTTTAAACTTTTTTCAAACCCATCCCGTGCTTTCAAAAAACATCGTTTTTTGACGGTTCAGATGGTTTTTCACCATTTTCTCAAAAAGTACCTAATCGATTTCGTTCAAAATGATATTAAATGATTCATAATTAATTGTTTTATATTATCTATTAATTTCATATATTTTTTTTTTAATTTCAACAGCGTTATTAGCGTTTTTTCAAATTAGACTTTAAGTAAACTACTCTTTAAAATCCAAATTTCATAATAATAATTATTTGATATAAAAAATAAATGAAAATAATACAGAGATATGAAATTTCATTAGATTTGAATAAATATTTAATGAGAAAAAAAAAATAAAACTGTTGGTCATTTCTAGTTGATTCGCTCCCAAGGAGAAGAAATTGAATCTTTTCATTGAATTTCTTTTAAACTACAAAATTCTTAATCAAAGTGCTATTTTATTACATTAAAATGTCACTATGAACCTCAAGATAGATTAAATCGATAAATTAAAATCAATTTTTTTCTCATTTATAATTTTTTTTCTCCCTTATATCTAGAGGATGACTCACCATCAGACACCTTATTTGTCATTGATTCAAGTCCATTCACTCTACAATATTGGAATATAAACATAAAGCTCAAACTATTGATCTTATATATTTTACTTATATGAACTTTTCTGTTTGGAATGAAATCTTGTTTAATAAAGATCAAGTTAGGCAATGATGGTGAAATTTATGTGGAAAGTTAGATAAATCCTGCTCTATAGGCTTAGATATTCTACATATTCAAAAACTCTAATGAAGAAACATTTTGATATTTTAATTTACTAAAATTAAGTTCATTATCTATAATTCGCTCCGATGAATATTTAAATATCTAGAGAAGATTCTTCTTCTTCTTCAAGTGCCATATTCGATTCAGAGACTCTTTTTTTTTTAATTCATTGTAAAATTGCTGTGTGTTAGAAATCCAGAGGCAATTTTTAGATGGTTTTTGTACCTGTCAGCGTTCGCAAGTGATTTAATTTAAATGACATAATTCTACAAATACAGCCATTCTCTTCTCATCAACAACAAAAAAGAATAAATTTGATATTTCAAGTATTTTGGTAGGAATAAGCTACGTAACCCTCGGAATGCGGTCCGACTCGTACTTGGCCATGGCTTATTTATTTTTTATTTTTATTTATTTATTTATTTATTTTTGCTAAACCAGAAAAATGTTCTGATTTGGGTTCCCCAAACAACGAAACTAACTAATATGAATAATTAGTCTTATTATAAATTAAAAACTATCTTATACTTTTTTTAATTAGTATTCAAAAATTAAAAATCAAATTGGTCTTATGAGATTAGAGGACTTCAACAAATCCATGTCCGAAGAAGATGTCATGTCATATCTTCTTTTATTCTAAAAATGTATATTACTTAAAATTACTTATTTTTTATTAGTTTTTAATAATTGTATTTTAATTATAAAAAATCTTAAAATATTTTACGAGGATGTCAAAAATAAAACTCAAAATAATTTTTTTTTAAATATATTATAAACGAAAAAGAATCACAAAAGCTTATGCATCAACGCCGAAGAGTTTTCTAATTAATTCGATGTATTTATCAACGTCGACTCCTTTTTCACGTAGTCGGTCCAAAGCTTGGGTGAATTCGGGGATCTCGTATAGATGTTTGACCATTCCCTGAAATTCGGGACTCTGAATCCGTTTGATCATTTCCTGAAAGTCAGGACTGTTTGCTTGCTTGTACAAGAAGAGTTCGTGGAGATCTTCAATAGGGAGGATGGCGATAACGTCGTCGATAAATCCCGAGATGCCAGTTCCTCGGAGGACTCCGGGCTCTGAAGAACTAATGGAAAATGCTGCTCTGGATTGTCTGCGGAGCTGGCTGGGGGGTTCCATGGAGGCAGGCCCATAAATTGGTGCAGTACATTCAGTGCTTGGTAAGCGTGGAGACCGGTTTCCTCGAGGAAGGTGATGAAATTGACAAAAGCGTCAAGCGCCTCGATTTTGTAGACTAGACTTTTTGCATCTTCGGAAGTTTGAATCCAGTGTAACACTTCGATTGTTTCAGGGTCGTTTGCCATGTAATCCAATGCGAGCGCTTCAACTTGATCAACGGGAATGAGTGCGAGGAAATCTTGGAGATCATCATCGAGATTCAAAGGTTTCGGATGGGCTGAAACACAGAAATAAAGATTTTTATTAACTATTATTTGCATGGAAATGATTAAATAAAAGTATTACAAATTATCTTCCTTAATGAAATTTAAATATGTAGGTTATCGAGATGGAGGACAAAATTTAATAAAAACGCCTATTAGCTTAATTACCGACATTTCGTTCTTTAATTTACAACTTGTAGAGACTCACATCAACTATAAATTAAAGGATAAAACGACGATAAACCAATTAGTTCATTAAATACTGTCCTTCTTCTTGATTACCTAAATAATTAAATACAATATACTAGTATACTGGGTCTTTCAAAAAATGTTTAATTAATTAAAGATATAATTCAAATTTAATGTAAAGGCAGCCCAAGATAATCAAAAGTATAAATTCTAAATAAAATATTTTACAAATTGAAAGATGATCATCGCCTTATCTCATAATGATTCATGATATTTCCCCCCCTCTTAATTTTGGGTCTATTATAAATTAATAATATCTCCTTTTAATTATGAGACTATTTTATTAGAAATTTCAGCTTTCTTCCATCTTTGTTTGAAAATATTTTTAATCTCCCTCACCCCCCCCCCCACACACACCTTTTAATTTGGTAGCTATCAATATCAATGGGAAACTAACCCTATGAAAAATTTCCCCTGGAAAATTATATTGGAGAGGATCCTCTCCACAGTAATCGTCGAGTCTCGGAATCGAATATGGCACTTGAAAAGAAGAAGAATCTTCTCTAGATATTTAAATATTCATCGGAGCAAATTATAGATAATTAATTAAATTTTAGTGAATTAAAATATCAAAATCTTTCTTCATTAGAGTTTTTGAATATGTAGAATATCTAAACCTCTAAAGCAGGATTTATCTAACTTTCCACATAAAATTCACCATCATTGCCTAACCCTTTGAGTCACTCAAATTTATATAATGATCCTTATTAAACAAGATTTCATTTCCAGCAGAAAAGTTCATATAATTGATTGACTAAGATCAATAGTTTGCGCGTTAAAAAATATTCCAATATTGTAGAGTGAATGACAAATAAGATGTCTGATGGTGAGACATTCTCTGGATATAACAGGCCAAATTAATTATAAATGATAAATAAATCGATCTTATTTTATCGATTTCATCTATCTGAAGGGTCACAGTATGTCTATTATATAAGAAAATAGCATTTTAATTAAGAATTTTGTAGTTGAAAAGAAATTGTTTGAAAAGATTCAATTTCTTCTCTCCGGCAGCGAATCAACTAGAAATGGCCAATAGTTTTATTTTTTTCTCAATAAATATTTATTCAAATTTATTGAAATTTAATATCTCTGTGTTATTGTCATTTATTTTTTATATCAAATAATTATTATTATGAAATTCGCATTTTAAAAGGTAGTTTATTTGAAGTCCAATTTGAAAAAACGCTAATAACTCTGTTGAATTTTTTTTTAATATGAAATTAATAGTTCTTATAAAACAATTAATTATGAATCATTTGATACCATTTTGAACGAAATCGGTTCTGTACTTTTTGAGAAAATCGTCAAAAACCCCGAAAACCGTCTATGAAAGGCCGTTTTAGAAACATTTTAAAATTCACCTCCATGTCACAAGTCAATGTTTCGTTTCATATGACTTTTTAAACTTTTTTCAAACCCATCCCGTGCTTTCAAAAAACATCGTTTTTTGACGGTTCAGATGGTTTTTCACCATTTTCTCAAAAAGTACCTAATCGATTTCGTTCAAAATGATATTAAATGATTCATAATTAATTGTTTTATATTATCTATTAATTTCATATATTTTTTTTTTAATTTCAACAGCGTTATTAGCGTTTTTTCAAATTAGACTTTAAGTAAACTACTCTTTAAAATCCAAATTTCATAATAATAATTATTTGATATAAAAAATAAATGAAAATAATACAGAGATATGAAATTTCATTAGATTTGAATAAATATTTAATGAGAAAAAAAATAAAACTGTTGGTCATTTCTAGTTGATTCGCTCCCAAGGAGAAGAAATTGAATCTTTTCATTGAATTTCTTTTAAACTACAAAATTCTTAATCAAAGTGCTATTTTATTACATTAAAATGTCACTATGAACCTCAAGATAGATTAAATCGATAAATTAAAATCAATTTTTTTCTCATTTATAATTTTTTTCTCCCTTATATCTAGAGGATGACTCACCATCAGACACCTTATTTGTCATTGATTCAAGTCCATTCACTCTACAATATTGGAATATAAACATAAAGCTCAAACTATTGATCTTATATATTTTACTTATATGAACTTTTCTGTTTGGAATGAAATCTTGTTTAATAAAGATCAAGTTAGTCAATGATGGTGAAATTTATGTGGAAAGTTAGATAAATCCTGCTCTATAGGCTTAGATATTCTACATATTCAAAAACTCTAATAAAGAAACATTTTGATATTTTAATTTACTAAAATTAAGTTCATTATCTATAATTCGCTCCGATGAATATTTAAATATCTAGAGAAGATTCTTCTTCTTCTTCAAGTGCCATATTCGATTCAGAGACTCTTTTTTTTTTTAATTCATTGTAAAATTGCTGTGTGTTAGAAATCCAGAGGCAATTTTTAGATGGTTTTTGTACCTGTCAGCGTTCGCAAGTGATTTAATTTAAATGACATAATTCTACAAATACAGCCATTCTCTTCTCATCAACAACAAAAAAGAATAAATTTGATATTTCAAGTATTTTGGTAGGAATAAGCTACGTAACCCTCGGAATGCGGTCCGACTCGTACTTGGCCATGGCTTATTTATTTTTTATTTTTATTTATTTATTTATTTATTTTTGCTAAACCAGAAAAATGTTCTGATTTGGGTTCCCCAAACAACGAAACTAACTAATATGAATAATTAGTCTTATTATAAATTAAAAACTATCTTATACTTTTTTTAATTAGTATTCAAAAATTAAAAATCAAATTGGTCTTATGAGATTAGAGGACTTCAACAAATCCATGTCCGAAGAAGATGTCATGTCATATCTTCTTTTATTCTAAAAATGTATATTACTTAAAATTACTTATTTTTTATTAGTTTTTAATAATTGTATTTTAATTATAAAAAATCTTAAAATATTTTACGAGGATGTCAAAAATAAAACTCAAAATAATTTTTTTTAAAATATATTATAAACGAAAAAGAATCACAAAAGCTTATGCATCAACGCCGAAGAGTTTTCTAATTAATTCGATGTATTTATCAACGTCGACTCCTTTTTCACGTAGTCGGTCCAAAGCTTGGGTGAATTCGGGGATCTCGTATAGATGTTTGACCATTCCCTGAAATTCGGGACTCTGAATCCGTTTGATCATTTCCTGAAAGTCAGGACTGTTTGCTTGCTTGTACAAGAAGAGTTCGTGGAGATCTTCAATAGGGAGGATGGCGATAACGTCGTCGATAAATCCCGAGATGCCAGTTCCTCGGAGGACTCCGGGCTCTGAAGAACTAATGGAAAATGCTGCTCTGGATTGTCTGCGGAGCTGGCTGGGGGGTTCCATGGAGGCAGGCCCATAAATTGGTGCAGTACATTCAGTGCTTGGTAAGCGTGGAGACCGGTTTCCTCGAGGAAGGTGATGAAATTGACAAAAGCGTCAAGCGCCTCGATTTTGTAGACTAGACTTTTTGCATCTTCGGAAGTTTGAATCCAGTGTAACACTTCGATTGTTTCAGGGTCGTTTGCCATGTAATCCAATGCGAGCGCTTCAACTTGATCAACGGGAATGAGTGCGAGGAAATCTTGGAGATCATCATCGAGATTCAAAGGTTTCGGATGGGCTGAAACACAGAAATAAAGATTTTTATTAACTATTATTTGCATGGAAATGATTAAATAAAAGTATTACAAATTATCTTCCTTAATGAAATTTAAATATGTAGGTTATCGAGATGGAGGACAAAATTTAATAAAAACGCCTATTAGCTTAATTACCGACATTTCGTTCTTTAATTTACAACTTGTAGAGACTCACATCAACTATAAATTAAAGGATAAAACGACGATAAACCAATTAGTTCATTAAATACTGTCCTTCTTCTTGATTACCTAAATAATTAAATACAATATACTAGTATACTGGGTCTTTCAAAAAATGTTTAATTAATTAAAGATATAATTCAAATTTAATGTAAAGGCAGCCCAAGATAATCAAAAGTATAAATTCTAAATAAAATATTTTACAAATTGAAAGATGATCATCGCCTTATCTCATAATGATTCATGATATTTCCCCCCCTCTTAATTTTGGGTCTATTATAAATTAATAATATCTCCTTTTAATTATGAGACTATTTTATTAGAAATTTCAGCTTTCTTCCATCTTTGTTTGAAAATATTTTTAATCTCCCTCACCCCCCCCCCCCCACACACCTTTTAATTTGGTAGCTATCAATATCAATGGGAAACTAACCCTATGAAAAATTTCCCCTGGAAAATTATATTGGAGAGGATCCTCTCCACAGTAATCGTCGAGTCTCGGAATCGAATATGGCACTTGAAGAAGAAGAAGAATCTTCTCTAGATATTTAAATATTCATCGGAGCAAATTATAGATAATTAATTAAATTTTAGTGAATTAAAATATCAAAATCTTTCTTCATTAGAGTTTTTGAATATGTAGAATATCTAAACCTCTAAAGCAGGATTTATCTAACTTTCCACATAAAATTCACCATCATTGCCTAACCCTTTGAGTCACTCAAATTTATATAATGATCCTTATTAAACAAGATTTCATTTCCAGCAGAAAAGTTCATATAATTGATTGACTAAGATCAATAGTTTGCGCGTTAAAAAATATTCCAATATTGTAGAGTGAATGACAAATAAGATGTCTGATGGTGAGACATTCTCTGGATATAACAGGCCAAATTAATTATAAATGATAAATAAATCGATCTTATTTTATCGATTTCATCTATCTGAAGGGTCACAGTATGTCTATTATATAAGAAAATAGCATTTTAATTAAGAATTTTGTAGTTGAAAAGAAATTGTTTGAAAAGATTCAATTTCTTCTCTCCGGCAGCGAATCAACTAGAAATGGCCAATAGTTTTATTTTTTTCTCAATAAATATTTATTCAAATTTATTGAAATTTAATATCTCTGTGTTATTGTCATTTATTTTTTATATCAAATAATTATTATTATGAAATTCGCATTTTAAAAGGTAGTTTATTTGAAGTCCAATTTGAAAAAACGCTAATAACTCTGTTGAATTTTTTTTTAATATGAAATTAATAGTTCTTATAAAACAATTAATTATGAATCATTTGATACCATTTTGAACGAAATCGGTTCTGTACTTTTTGAGAAAATCGTCAAAAACCCCGAAAACCGTCTATGAAAGGCCGTTTTAGAAACATTTTAAAATTCACCTCCATGTCACAAGTCAATGTTTCGTTTCATATGACTTTTTAAACTTTTTTCAAACCCATCCCGTGCTTTCAAAAAACATCGTTTTTTGACGGTTCAGATGGTTTTTCACCATTTTCTCAAAAAGTACCTAATCGATTTCGTTCAAAATGATATTAAATGATTCATAATTAATTGTTTTATATTATCTATTAATTTCATATATTTTTTTTTTAATTTCAACAGCGTTATTAGCGTTTTTTCAAATTAGACTTTAAGTAAACTACTCTTTAAAATCCAAATTTCATAATAATAATTATTTGATATAAAAAATAAATGAAAATAATACAGAGATATGAAATTTCATTAGATTTGAATAAATATTTAATGAGAAAAAAAATAAAACTGTTGGTCATTTCTAGTTGATTCGCTCCCAAGGAGAAGAAATTGAATCTTTTCATTGAATTTCTTTTAAACTACAAAATTCTTAATCAAAGTGCTATTTTATTACATTAAAATGTCACTATGAACCTCAAGATAGATTAAATCGATAAATTAAAATCAATTTTTTTCTCATTTATAATTTTTTTCTCCCTTATATCTAGAGGATGACTCACCATCAGACACCTTATTTGTCATTGATTCAAGTCCATTCACTCTACAATATTGGAATATAAACATAAAGCTCAAACTATTGATCTTATATATTTTACTTATATGAACTTTTCTGTTTGGAATGAAATCTTGTTTAATAAAGATCAAGTTAGTCAATGATGGTGAAATTTATGTGGAAAGTTAGATAAATCCTGCTCTATAGGCTTAGATATTCTACATATTCAAAAACTCTAATAAAGAAACATTTTGATATTTTAATTTACTAAAATTAAGTTCATTATCTAACCGTATAATAATTTTTTTAATTAAATAACAATTTTTGAGTTCATCAATTAAATTGCCAAATTCTAATTTAAGAAAAAATACGTTTGTGGGATTTAAAATTTAATCAATTAAATTAATGATCTATTAGTGGAATTTAAAAATTAAAAAACCAATTAATAATTAAAAGGAAATTGAATAAAAATGTAAATATACATTTTTATCGAGACAACCACCTGTGAATAATTATTTCAATTAACAAGAAACCCATCAAAAACAACTTAGCCGAAGATGAGACTGTGACATATCGAATCGCCAACATAAAACCTCCTAACCCGTGAATTTCATCCAAATCGTTAGAGCCGTATATATATACAAGATTTGCTCTTTTAATAATTTAAAATAATCCATTCCATCGGATCTAATAGATGACACCATCTTATGATTTTCTAAGAAAACAGTATGGGATATGTTATTTCCATTCTGAATTAATCTTCCAAAAAATTTACTAGTTCTTGGACTATAAATAAATATTTAGGTATAAAATAAAAGGTATATAGGTAGTCCATGGGACAGAGCTGAGTGGAGACAGGTGGTTGTGTCAAAGCAGTCTTAGGGCCAGTTGTATGTCGGTTGGTAAACTCTTTTTAAACGTTGACAAAGGGTAAAACCTTAAAATTCACTTTGTGCCGGGTGGGATGGCCAATCAGATGACAGGTACTTTCACTAAAACTTTTTAAACGTTGACAAAGGGTAAAGGTTAAAATTCAACTTGTGCCAGTTGGGATGGCCAACCAGATGAAAGTGCCTGTCATCTGATTGGCCATCCCACCCGGCACAAGGTGAATTTTAAACTTTACCCTTTGTCAACGTTTAAAAGAGTTTACCAACCGACATACAACTGGGCCTTAGGACTGTGTTCTTAGCCCAAGAGACCTTGTTCTGTTCATAGTCCTGTTGAATCTGGCTGCTATTATTACTGTCGCTGCTGCTACTTCTTTCCGATTCAGTTTCCGATAAATTTCTCGCCTCTTTTGTCGATTTCGTTGACGATTCATTTTGTGTAATCGCTTTTAAACTTGATTCCAATGCTTCTTTCTCTTTCACTAGGCCTTTGTATGCAGCGACAACATCTGAAAAATAACTAAGAATTAATTTTAACTCTCTCATATACGACTATTATCATTTCATCATTATAATAAATAAATATTCATTTTAAAAAATAAATTGAAAACATATTGAAGTGGTTTATTAGAAAAAAAAATCCGATAATACCTGAAAGTTTACTTTTATATCTTGTTAATTCATCTTTTTGTTTATTGACAATAGTTATAAGTTCTTTTTTACTTGCATGGTCCATTTTCATTTGATTACATTAATTAATTAAAAGGTGAAATTTTGACATTTCCATGTCATAAGAAAAACAAGCATGCCATTAGAAAAAAATAGTGGCAACACATTCGCCATCTAGTGGCCAACTAGTGAACCATCAAATCGTATCTAGCAAAGAAGAAAACAAATGTTGTTCTATTTTATTGAAAAATCCCAATTAAAAATGAAAAAGAGAATTGAAAAATGATGAAGGTATATTGTTGACAAAGCAAATTTTTCATTTCTCCTTAAAGAACAAACAGTCAACACTTGATTTTAAGGGTAAGATTTTCTGCAACTTAGACACTCCAATTCCTAATTTAGGAATAAAATGGACTATAAAGAATCTTGATGGATAGAACGAGAGATCAGACATTTATTTCGACAGATAGATACATTGGTTATTTAAAATTATCAAACGTCGTATACTATGGATGAAAGACTTCAAGCTCATTAAAGTACCGAGCTTCATTCGGATTTTAATGAATTTTTACTTAATTAACCACCTGTTTGGTTTTGATTCAACCATATGATCTGGGGCGGATTTAAAAGACCCAGGGCCCCTAGGCACTTGACATTTGCCCCCCACCATCTCGAAGCTATTTTGGAAATTTAGCAAATTAAATGCACTAGTACAGAACATATTTATTTTTATTTTTTTATTTATTCAAGAACATTGTATTTGTAGGGGCATCTAGCCTTTTTAATGTACAATATTAGGCCAATTTAATTACAAAGAAAATAAACAATATGATACAAACAGATCAAGTAAGAGAAAAAATTTAAGAAGGGAAACAACAATTACATGGAACAAAAACAATAAATATACTGAATATAGAGAAAAGAATAAAACTAAAAAATGACAATTTATTCTGACGAAATTAAATCGATAATCCCACCAAGGGCTTCATTTGCGCGAAATACACGATTTTCTAAAACTCAACACCCCTACGCGCTTAAACTGGATACTAATCGAACAAACGCATTCGACAATTCATTTATCCCTATGACATCTAGAGACTGGAACTCTCTTCCCCGACCGTCTTTCCAGCTACTTATAACCTTCAATCTTTCAAGACCAGCATCCACAGATACCTTCGACTGCTACCCAATCCCTAAATCTACCCTTATCTTCACGTTACAAGGGTCCACCACGGACTACAGAGGTTGTACCTTCTTGGTGCAACTTCTTCTTGTATCAGTATCATTATAAAAAAAATAAAAATAAATAAAAAATATATATATAGACAAAAGAAGAGAGGAAAAAAAGAAAATTTTTAATCGACTTTAATGAGTTTAATAAACATCAGAATAATACAGTCTATGTTACTATATAGTTACGTTATTCTATAAAATTTAAACAATCTTACGGCGAACTTTCTTCTGTTCAACAAATTCGTTCTGAATGACGTCTTCATAGTCAATTGACTGCATTATTTCTGACCGCTATGTACATTACAGAGAGTGAATTGAGCCTGTTCTCTCCTATGTTAGATCTTAAGTAATTCTTTACTCTCTTTTAAAGCTGAAAACGACCATTCTGCTGAGACGTTTGACGCTGGTGTACACAACTGCATTCGGAACGCAATTCCTACGTTTGGATAAATGTGCTTATGTAAATGCATCAGCAATCCAACGTAAAAACTTAGTAATTTTAATCAGAATGTTAAGCGATATTTGTTTAGCCAGAGATTGTGATTGCATACTTGTATGATATTTGTAATGCCTGTTGTAGATCCCTTGTGATCTTTTTAGGTTGAAAAAAAAAGATTCCGCAACCGGGGCCCCCAGGCCGGCTGGGCCCCTAGGCCCGGGCCTTGTGGGCCTAGGCGGAAATCCAGCACTGCATATGATTCATTTTTTTCAACTACCTGTTAATAATTAGTTTAATTAAAAAATCTATGAAAATATGTAAATATATACCTATATACACATAATCTGTGGACAACTAGAAATCTAGAAATTCAAAACTGGGTGCGGGGTGGGGATGGATGTGGGGAGGGGAGGTGCGGGATTTCGGGGGCGGAGTTTGGGTAGGATGGGGCGGAATGGGGGTGGCGGTGCAGTGCTGGAGATGAGGTGCGTGGTTTCTGGGGTGGGGTCCAGGGGGCGTTTACTATATATTTGTGCTTTTTTTTAATTTGGTTACAGAGTGCATCGCCCTCGGTGGCTCCATGTACTAATTTATTTAATTAAGAAAAAACATATAAAATTAAAGTTCCCTGAAAATGAGACCGATCGAGACAAATCAATTTCTCAGCCCAAAAACTCCTTAATCCGTGATTTTCATTGAAATCATTTGATCCATTCTAGAAACCGCCTATATAAATACAAGAATTACTCATTTAAGGGTTCTTTCACAAATGCAAAAATTCAAGAAGTCTTTGAAACTTGGAATATAAGTCATTAAAAGCATAATACACATACTGTTAAAATTTGAAGACGATTTACCACACCAAACATGAAATAATTGCAATTAAAAATGACATTTTTAACATAGAGTAGATAGGGAAAGAGTGGGGAAATGATCATTATTTTATTTTCTTACATTGAAGGACTTTCACCATCTTGATGAAAAACTAATATTTGTTATAATAATATATTCGGAGTAACTTAAAAAAAAAATGAAATTATTTACCACGTAGTTTTGATAAAAAAAAACAAACAAACATATTTGGGCGGTTATTTTTAGTGGAGGGGATATAAGCACAATGGCTTGGAAACGATCCGGCAAGTATGTGTGTGTCCATATAGAGATTTCTTAGTGTGTGTGGACAGTCACGTTAAAAAAACATAACCTAAAATTTTGGTTCCGTTCATATTATTTTATAAAGTGGTTACGAGGGTAAAACTTTTTGTGTGGATTGTCGCGAAAGAACCTCCTTAATAGAATACAAGTAAAACCATAATTTTTTTTTTTGCGAAAAATTTCAATCTTTAACACAACGTTTACATTATGAATTTGATTTTGTTTGTTAAAGCAATGGGAAACCACCCTGTGAAAATTTACAATGGAGAGAATACATTAATCGCCGACGCTTGAATCAAGTATGGCGCTTGAAGAAGAAGAAGAAAGCATAAATGGAATTTTCTTCATGGTAAATGCAAGCATTTGTAGAGATACTAGAGATATATACATTGGCCATTGCCTTTACTGAGAATAAATTTATTTTTAGGAGTAAACCCGTTCGTTGTTTTTCTAGCTATGATGAAAGATGGCAACAAACAACTAGTTTTTATTGGGATGTAGACAACACGACTGGGCTTAGGAAGGCTCGAAATAATCCAACAGCAAGCATATGCATGGTGTCAGAAGAGGGTATCCTCTCCAGAACAAACCGCGCCACATGTTGCTTAACTTCGGAAAGTATGCTTTTAACATTTCAAGACCGATGGCCAATAGGTATATAAATCATTACTATATTTAATGGATCGTCCTGAAACCCGATCTAAATGATGATCCACCGGTTACTCAACACTCTCGGGAGGCTGCCTCGAATATTGAATTCACGCAATTTTTTTTTTTTTGTGTTTAAAAATGTTTGAAGCCTGGAGAAAAATCATTTTCAACCATGATTTTTTTCTACCTTGATTCAGATACCCACGATAACTTAGGAACTAAAGGTCGTAGAAAGTTCGTTCGAGTAGTAAAATATTTTTATTTACATTGCGGGGAACTGATTAGATTTTGAGTTTTCTAGCTTTAGAACCCCTGGATCAAAAATGCAGAAAACATCAATTTTTGAATGATGTTATTGTGATTTTAAGGCAATGTATTTACTTACAATATAACCATAAATTAATAATTTATTTTATATTTTAAGTTTATTATTAATTACTTATTAGTGGGTCGATATAAATTTTCTTTTATTATTTATAAATGTGCATGTGAGCGATTCTTTCATTAGAATCTATCTGATCGAGGAAAATTACAAAAGGGTGCGGATAGAATCATTTATCTCTTCCTTTAGAGATATAGGACATTGCAAGGATATCAAATGCAAGTCACGACCTGTTTAAAGATTAATTGATTAATTTCTATTATTCTAGCAACGACCTTTTGACTATAAGTAAGAAAATATTAAATCAAATTGAACATTAGATTTAGAATATTTTTCATTTTTCAATTATTAATTAACCAAAACTGCAAACAGCGTACCTATTACGAAAAGTTTTACTTTTTACTCCAATTTTACTTGTTACTCTTTATTACATTATCTATATATATAAAATTAAGGTTATGTCTGTACATTGCTTCAAATCACGCCAAATTTTGGTTGCACACGTTTCAAGCAAAGTTATGAACGAAAAACACCCTCAACAAAATTCCTGTCTGTCTGTATGTATGTACATAGTTTCAGTGGTTTCATCGAAAAGTTGCTCACGATTCACGTAAAAACGGCTGAATGGATTATTATGAAATTTCATATTTGCATCAGATGTCTTCTAACTTACGTTTATAGATATATAATTAAATTTCTTAAGTGACTTGATTTAAATTTTTCATTAAATTGAAGGGTTGGTTTTGTCACAAATATATGTATATATGTATAGTTATCAATTAAATAATTCTAATAGTTATTAAAATTATTGTTTTATTATATTTGTGACAAAACCAACCCTTCAATTTAATGAAAAATAGATATATAATGTTTTGATATTTTGACCCCAAAAGGGGTTTGGGGGAGGGCCGCACAAATGAAAATGATCAAATAACTACTAAACTATTAACCCTACGGCAAATTTTACTATAAGCAAAGATTGTAGGGGATGTGATTTCTGACAGCTTTTGTTTAAAAAAATTCCCCCAAAATACTACCCAAAAAGGGGGGGGGGGGTGAAATGTAAATTCTTGCGGGGGTTGGGCACGGGTGCATGGTGCCGGGGTGGAGGTGCTGGGTGGGTTTCGGGGGGGGGAGAGTGGGGTTTGTGGGTTGGGGTCCAGGGGCCGTGCCCCCTGGCTAGCAAGAGGGCCGTCGAAGGCGGCCTTGCAGCTAGTAATATATAATATGATTTGATAAATACAAAAAAAAAGAAAAAATTTAAAAACATCTAGTATTATTTATGTCTGACAGACTCTTTCCCTCTCACCTATAATTTCAATTGGAAAACGAATATTGCCTCTAATTGCTTTTGGATTATGCCCAATTAGAAAAGCCTCTCTCTCATTAAGATGTTTTTCTCGACTAATAAACGAAATCTTTCACCAGGTCCCAGTTCGTTATCAACAAGCAGATAGTCATTGCCCTGTGGCCTCCCCTTCCTCTCTGACCCTATTCGGAATGATCCAAATTTGAGCGGTCGAATCCAATTTAAATTATTTATCTAACATCATTTCTAGAATTGAAAATGAACTATGTTACGAAAAAAAATCTTTACGGGATCTTCATATTAAGTTTTATTATTTTTTAATCTATAAATATTTTTGTATTTTTAAATTTTTAAATACATATATTACGAAAGCTCCATCACTATTTCGTGATACTTTATTATTTTTCATATCTTTTCTCAAGCAATTATGGTTTGAAATTTAAAGAACAAAACTTCAATTTATCTATCTTTTGAATTCTAAGTCCAAAGACTAACTTCAGCTTCATCCATCGCCTTCAGAGACTGAGGAGTTGCTCTTCTTTCTAAAGATGGTGGAGTCATTCTTAATCTAAAGGCGATATTCTCCTTTCTTGATGTAACTAACACCTATGTAAGATTATAAAAATAGCATCCTTTTCTTTATAGGGTGGCATTCTTGATTCATGTTTACTCTTCATCATATCTTATACCTACTATAAAATAATCATTTCTTAAATTAAAGAGAAAAGAGTGTGTCTTCTGCTGGGAAAAAATAAATTTTTAAATTTATTTATAACGGGATTATAGTTTCGAGGGCTTTTACCCTTTCTCAAAATTTATTTTTCCAACAGAAGACACACTCTTTTTTATTATCTCCTTTAATTTATAAAAATTCTGCTTCTCTCGGCAAAAAGAAATTTTCAATTTGAACATTTCTATATATCGTCGCCTTAGAGAGTAAACCTGCTAACTCACAACAAAGAAATTTTACAGGGGAGAGAAAGAGCAAACAAAATTTAATATTGTTGTTATGGAAAAAACTATATTTTTCACATTTTTTTCTACAACTTACGATCGTAATTTTAAGTAGCAGTTTTACTTAGACGATACCGCATTTCTTTTTCTTTCGAATGGTATTAATATTAATATCTCATATTTGATCAAAAGTGGAGTTAGCAGCTTTACACTCTAAGCCGACGATATGTATAAATGTATGGTATATATCAAAAACGGCTCGAACGATTTTAATGATATTTCTAAAAAGATCTATTCTTTGAGTGAAAAAAATTTACGCGTGCATATATATCAGATGTGATTGCACCTCGGTTAACAAGCCAAGTGCCCGGATTGCATTTTTGGGTATGCAGCAACCCTTCTCTGACATAATAAAAATAATCAATACTATCTCGGACCTAGTAGTTGACAACCTGTCTTGATTTTCTATAGTAATTTTATATAGCTAATAAAATCGGCATTAGTTTTTAATATGCAAGATTTTTTTTAAGAAAAATTAAAATTTTGTTTGTCTGTATCATATAGGAGTAACAATATAGAGTGGAAGGCTACCGTATATATAAAAAGCGCTCTCTATCGACTGCACTTAGCAAACTCTGAAGTTCTCCAAGAGCTCTCCAAAGATCATAGAACATTCAAAGCCATTGTCATAGATAAAAGATACATACTCTTTATGTTATATATATATAAGCGTATTTTGCACTATTGATAATGTCACCAAAATTTGCCCCGAAGAAGTGCGGTTTCCGCCATTTTATTGCCCAATGGTTTTGCCCCTGGACTCGCCAGAGAGCTATGTAACTCGTATACTCTAAAATACATTGGCTCCTTATGGAGCCTTTCCACTTCATATTACTCTATGGTCTGTATGTTTGAAATCAAATAAATACCCGCTAAACTTTAAAAACAAAACAAAACAAAATAGTCGTAGAAAGTTCTTTCTTGTTCTAAAATATTTATATTTCCAATTCTAGAGAATGTACTTTCTGAAACTGCAAACAGCGTACATACGCTACACAGTCTTGAAAAAGTTTCACTATTTCATCAAATTTATATTTTTGAAACTAAATAAAATTTGACCCTCCTCAAAATAATCATTCGATTTCCACCTAAAACGATTTTTGATTTGTTGGAAATTGAATACACATAACTTGTAAATTTCAATTTTGTATTATATTTAGTTTTACGAGCAACACTGCTCTGACCAGAGTATAGACATTGTAGCGACTAATAGGGTTTTCTGGTTTCACTATTTAAAAGGACCACTATTAAATCATATGCCTTTTTTAATGGGTTCGGAAAAGGACTTTATCAGCATTATTAACATATCGTTAAATAAATTAAATTTCCCAAAAGTGGTGTTCTCTCGCCCAACCCTAGTACCTTCATACCAAACTCATTCAATTTTCTCCTGTATTATTGGAAAAACACTAAATGATAAATTCAAAATTTGCCTTCTCTATATACCGACGTCATACTTGGTAATAAAAATATGTATAAACAACTAAATTACTTTAATCTAGATTTTTTACTGTTTATTATTTATTTGAATTAAGATTCAATAAACCGGCTTGTAACTGTTTTATTCTTTAATGGAAAAAAATATATTGATATCATACAAATATTATAATTTATGTTGTATTTCAAAATGAGTTGACATAAGTTTCAACTCTGATGTAATTATAAAATCTATAGAGAATTTATACTTAAAAGATAAGAAATTAACTAGGAAGTCAATTTAATTAAAATTTTATATAAAATCAAATATTATGTTCTTTTTGTATATAGATTAAATAAACTGATGTGACCACATCCATATAACTTTACCATACAACTGCCCCCTATCTTATATATTTCATATTTTGGTCTCCTAAAGAAATATTTATATCTCTTTTTAAATATTGAACCTGTTAATATAAGTTTCAGGTAACTTTGTTTTTTAGATTGAAAATTTTATAATTTAATTTTTTAAGATAACACCCTCCCCCTATTATTTAGCACTTAATAATATATCCTTTTAAATATGAAACTCTTCTATTGTAAATATCTCGATATTTGTATGCAATTTTTTTCTATTTTAAATTATTTTCTCTCTTTTGGATCAGTATCTTTTTCACAATAGTGAGTCATTTTTCACGAAGTATTATAGGGCGCATAAGTGAAATTTCGTACAAATCGATCAAAGGGTCTAGAACTTATTTTGATAGTTCATTTTTTGAACACTCCCCCTCCCCCCATTTTGGTCCCCCGCAATGGCGTAGCTAGGTAACCAAGGGCCCTGGGGCAAATAAAAAAATGGGGCCCCACTGCTATCTAAACTGGTTAGGTTTTATCAAGTAAAAATATTAAATATACAAATACTTTAAAAATGCTAAGCTACTTTATCATCAGCTCTTTTTCGTTCATTGCAGGGCAGGTAATAAAAATATTAAACAGTAACAACATAAATTACTATTAATACTTGGTGTAGGTATTGGGAAATAAAACGAAATAGGAAAGATTCAAGGGTTTATTATATAAAGGTTGGACCTACCAAGGCTACCAACTGACTAAATAACAATTATATTTACAATCTTTTCATAGCTTTAGTTTTCGAAAAAGTATCAATGATTTCAGTTAAATTCAGGCTTGATGCGGTTTTTGTTTTCAATTGCTATTAGCGATAAATGTCGGAGTCGAGTTTGGCCCATACTATTTCTTAAATAATTTTTTATTATTTTTAATTTGCTAAATGACCTTTCAGCTGCTGCAGAAGTGACAGGAATTGTAAAGAATAATAACATTGCTACAGGGAGATTCATTGAGTCCTATGCTCTTCAACGTGATAATGGACGATATTATCAAAAATCTACCTGAACACCTTGGCTACAAATTGGGGGAAACCACTTTGCCAGTGGTGTGCTATGCTGATGACGCGGCCCTGATGGCGGAGTGCGAAGAGGACATTCAAATTCTCCTGGACAAATTCTCTGAAAATTCCGATCGGCTTAACATGCAAGTCTCTAACACCAAGACAAAATGCATGGCGATTGCAAAAGCTCCCTTAGGTGTAACTTAGTCATCAACAACAGTCCAATAGAACAAGTCCCAACCTTTAACTATCTGGGAGTTCAGATTTCTAGCAGACGAAACCTTAAGGAAGAAGTAACTTCGCAAGTCATCAAAGGAGCAAAAATTTCGGGCTGTCTATCCAATCTAGTCTGGAAAAATAAGTTTATGTCTGCCGAAAGTAAAATTAGGATATATAAGACCTGTGTTCGTCCGATAATAACATATGGAGCTGAGTCCAGAGCAGACACATCCGTTACAAAGCAGCTTCTCCGGACAACTGAGATGAGAGTTGTAAGAGCCATCCATTCGAAGACCCTACATGACAAAATCCGGAGCGAACACCTTAGGCAAAATAAGCGGTCTTCAGGACATAGTCGATTGGGTTCACGTAAGAAGAAGATGCTGGACTGCCCATGTAGACAGAATGCAAGACGACCGTCTCCCGAAAATTTTGTCAAAAAACCGTCCCGAGGGGGTCAGAAGCCGTGGAAGACCAAAAAAACGATGGAAAGAGAGTTATGACCCTGATGACTGATTGTAATATGTTGGAGAAACAGGTGTTCACACCTATATAGAAGAATAAGTAGAAGAAGAAGAAGAAGAATAACATTGCTGTAAATACTTCCGTTAGGTCGCATTATTTCGCGTTATACAATGAGTAACCGAAATTTATAGATTTGACATGATTTATTGACTTAACAGACATCGATATGAGTGGTACTAAAATAAAATAAAATTGAACCACTATATTGACCAGTACTAAAAAGTTTATTGACTTTAGCTTACTTACTCCTGATACAGCATTAATTTTTTAACCGTTCTCGAAAAAAAATCTTGACTCGAATTCATAATAAAACGCACATATCGCTATCCGTCAAATTGACAACACTGCTAACCCTCAGAAAGAATTTAGGGGAATTCCCTAGGCATAACTTTCGAATTTCTCTCAACTAAGTTGCCATGATTAAAGTCAGGTTGCAACATAGTCATATTTATTTTGAAAATGGGAGAAATTTTCAAAAGTAAGGTAAGGATTAGAGGGCCCCCGAGCTTGAGGGCCCCGGGGCACTGCCCCGCCTAGCCCCTAGGTAGCTACGCCACTGGTCCCCCGAAAGAATAATAAGAATAATTACTCTTTTTTATCATAGGAACCTTTTATAGTAAATTCTATTTTTCTTGTTTTTTTTTTTTTTTTTTTTTAGTTTGAAAATTTTATTATTTAAATTTATTAAGAACCTTCCCCCCTTGATTTTGGGTTCGGTTTCAACCAAAATCTAATCAGCTCAGAATTTCAATACAAAACTGTGAAAACACCTCTTGTGAAATTTTCGTTTTGATATTCACACTAGTTTTTCAGCTAGAGCGTACACAAAATTTAGTAACGTACTAAAAAACATAAAAAAAACACTTTTTTTCATTCACGATTTCAATACTTTTGACCATACCCTTTATGGTAAAGTAATAATTAATCTATAATTTTATATAAAGAAATATATGTTAAAACTGAAGATTCAATACCTTCGGTGGCGGAGTTGATTATCAATGGAAAAGTTACCCTAGAAACTAGTTAGATTTGAAATTTTTAGTGTTTCTAACAAAACTAGAACAGCGTAGAGCCCTAGTAGTGTCGCTTTAATGTCTGACAATATGCCATATCAGAGCATGTAGCTTGTAATCTAAATGAGATACAAACTTGGCATTCACAAGCTATATGTATTATTTCCCCCAAAAAAATCATATTAAGAGAATAATTATACACGAATGTTCCTTCATGACCTTTTCAAACCCTAAAGAAATAATCGTCGGGTTTTTTAATAGGATGCAAATGACGTTCTAATAAATTATTTTATTCGGAATTTGGTTTTCATTATCCTTGTGCTGCCTTTGCATTAATTTAGCATTGCTTTCTATCCCTCCATCTTCAATAGAAAATACCTCTATTTTTTAAATTAATAATTTAAGCAGTTATTTAATTAATTAATTTTCCTAATTTTAATATTCAATAATATTTGTTATGAAATATTAGTGGATTTTAAAATTCAAAAACCAATTAATTAATTTTTTTTAATGCCCTTCGAGAACTAAAGTCCATTTTGGCCATTGAGTCTTGCGTGTCTGTGTGTGTAAATTAGTGTAGGGATCAGATTAAAGCCGGTCAAATATTTGCTGGGAGTCGGGCTTGAACCCGCGCTAGCTTGGCCAACCTGACCCTATTAAAAGGAATACAACAAAATGTAGTTATAAATTTATATTTACAAACCCACATGTGAATAATTACTTTAATTAAAAAAACAAAAACAATCAAATTAAAGTTACCCGAAGATGAGACCCTGACAGATCGAAATGTCGACCCAAAAACCCCCTAACCTGTGATTTTCATCGAAATCGTTAGAGGCATTTTCGAGAAACCGATCCTATATATACCGGGCGAGTTTTTTTTATCTTGAGACAGTCTTATAACTCAAAAACAGTGCATTATATGGAAAAAAGTTTCAAATAAAAGTTTATTTATATCGAGGGGGAAACTAATCTACGTTATTGTTTGGGGACCTAAAACAAGCTTGCAAGGGTATTTCAAGGTCAACTTCTGTTTTTTAAATGGAAACCTATATATTTCTTTACGGATCCTTAATCTTCAAAAAAACCGAACAACTTTCATAAGAACTATTTTATCCGATATCAATAAAAAAGTATTAAATCAATTAGATCTAAAAAAAATTCTTATAATTATTTTTAAAACTTATTCAACTTAATTATCAAATAATAATGATCAAATATTTATTTATTAAATAAATAATTTAATAATAATTAATAATTTGTTAATTTTTTCGACACTGTTCTGTGACATTCCAGAGTGTATCGCAAGTCTTCTCGATGAATTCCAGTTCTAATTTCCTTATTTTGGCCTGTTTCAGTTTCTTCATAGCCTTTATATTTCTTGTTTTTTTTTTCAACAGATATACAACACGATAAAATGAAGCTTGTGAGGGTGTATTCATATCAGGAAAACGCTCGGCATCCATTTCAACCCCCATAACAATTCTTCCACATTCACCATCATAAATTAAGACCATTTCAATTCTGTCTTCAGCAAAAATGCTCCATTTTTATTATGGTAATACAATATAACTATCTACTGGATTGACATAAATTTTTTTAAACACAAGAATTTTAAGTAATTCTATTAAGTAGAAAATAATCTCTTAAATCTGAGTATTTAATTAAGTTTTAAGATCATTATAAACACTTATTTTCATTGTTGTAACTTTTCGATTTAATAGTTATTAACTTAATAATCAATTATTTAATCATTATTATTTGATAATTAAGTTAAATAATTGTTAAAAATAATTATTAAGAATTTTTTGAGATCTAATTGATTCATGTATTTTGTTTATTTGATGTCGTATAAAAAATAGTTCTTATGGAAAGTTGTTCAGTTTTTTTTGAAGATTAAGGATCCGTAAAGAAATAAATAGGTTTCCATTTAAAAAAACAGAACTTGACATTGAAATACCCTTGAAAGCTTGTTTTAGGTCGACAAACAATAGCGTAGTTTAGTTTCCCCTCGATATAAATAAACTTTTATTTGGAACTTTTTTCCATATAATAATGCACTGTTTTTGAATTATAAGACTGTCTCAAGATAAAAAACTCACCCGGTATATATAATAGAAAATATAATAAGAAAGAAAGAAAGATATAATTTTAGTTATCAAACATTTCTAAAATTAAACTATTTGAATGTTTTCTTAAATATTCTGTTAGTCATTTAGACCATTTATTTCAAATTCTACTAAATTTATAGAAAAGAGAATAATATATGTTTACAGGTATAATATCTTATTCGAATTGATGTTACAAAACTGTTTTTGTGATCGAACGCCTATTTTGTTTGTAATGAGCCAGCAGGTTAGTTGTTTTTGTTGTTGAGGTCGCCGTCCGTTGTCTTTTTCTTAGAGCGATGGACTCGAAGATACAGCAGCAGATCCGCGTGATTGTTTTTTTTTTGCTTGTGTCTATTGCCGGGGTTAGGGTTCACGATATCGCGGCGTTGGAGGCGGCTGGTCGCCCGCCCGTCACGGGGTCGTTCTCGTTGCTGTTTGGGTTGACTGCTTGCTAGTCGAATCGCGTCTCCAGTGGCGTCCAGTCCCAGTCCCACCCGACAACCCACAACCCCAACCCGAAAATGCCTAAGAAGGCGCACCAAGAGGTGCTCGCCACCACCGACTCTATGATAGTCGTGTCCAACCGGCTACCTTTTGTTCTCGAGAGGAATAAGAACGGACAACTTGAGCGAAAAGCCAGGTCAGTTCATCTGCTGCTGTTGAATAGAATGTACCGATTGTATCCACTCTATTTTTTAAACCTTCTACTATAATCAATGTTCTATAATGAAATAATGTCAAAAATCCTCCACTAAATCTCATTTAGGTATAATACACGATTTGTAAACTCTTGTTTTGCGCTGTAATATACAATATAACATTCAGTCTTTCAAGACCCGCATCCACAGATACCTTCAACTTCGACCTGAAATCACTTCTTAATATTTTCACGTTACAAGGGTCCACCGCGGACTACAAACGTTGTACCTTTTTGGTGCAACTTCTTGTATCAATATCATTATGAAAAAACAAAACAAAAAAACAATTATAAACACATCGAATCAATTCATTCATCTCGAGGCTCAAATTCCTTCGTCATTTGAACCCTTTTAGTTTTTTATAGCTTATTACAATGATGAACAAATTTTTTGCTCCTTTGAATGCTGTATCTCCTATCGTTTCTCCAGGTTTTTCATTTTTAGTTTTTAATAAAAATTTAATTCCCTTTGTAATAATACTTCGAAATTTTAAATTATTTTTTTTGTTTGCTCATGAAATAAGTTTTAAACATTCAAGTGAATGGAGAAAGAATTTAATTTTTAGGACGAGATTCTAAGATTTTAATAGAAATATATTTTTAAATTCGCGATATCAGAGGGGATTCATCCCCCAGGAGTCGAACCTGGAGAACTAACATGCTTTCCGGGCAGTCAGCTCACATTGAACCAGAGCTGATTTTTGAAAAACATTCTAACTATTTCCAAAAAGAAGATGCTCAAATCTTTACTTTTATATTCAAGTGAATAACTATGAAATATAAAAAAAATTAAAAAAATATGTATATGACCAATTTTGACTGTTCACTAAAGAAATTTCATGCAAAAAAGGAAAAACACATTTTTTACTAGCATTTTCTAAATTTCTTTCTTGAACTCTGCGGTTTGTAATTGCCAGCAGAAGCCTCTCCCTTGAGGTTCCAACATTAGTCTACTAATATGTTCCGTACCGATTTTCCAGCATATCGTTTCTCCAGGACAGAAATATCCTGGTGAAAAACCGTGCCCAAGTTAGGGAGGAAAAAGTCCAAATGCGAATGTAAAAAAAAGTGAATTTTCAAGGTCATATTGCACCCCATGCACCGATAACACTTCAACAAGTTCCTTATAGTTGTCAACTATCACATTTCCAAAAAAATTACATCATACTTGTCTGAAAGCTAACCATGCGCATTTCTCTCTCACGAATTTGCACCCCAATAAAAATGCCTTCTTTTAACTTACTATCGAGTTTAGGAGATGTTTTTCTCAAGTATCCAAAACCCTCAACGTGTTTATCCAAAGCCTCAACAAAATTTTTCATCAGCCTTAAATTTCTATGTAAGGGTAGTAACAAAATCCTGTCTTTCTTAAGTAGAGGATGATTAGTTAATAGAGTAAAGGGTGTGTAGTTTCACAGTGAATGAAATAAAACTCAAAGAGGTTTATACAAACTCAATATATTTCGGATTATTAGTCCATCATCAGGAGTTTACATGGACTAATAATTCGAAATATATTGAGTTTGTATAAACCTCTTTGAGTTTTATTTCATTCACTGTGAAACTACACACCTTTTACTCTATTAACTAACATCATGTTTCACCTAAAACCTACACCACTTTCCATAAGTAAAATAGAGGGTGATTCCTAACATTCTTCTGTCCAGGAATTAATTTTTTAGGCAAGGGGTACTGATGGGTATTCCCATTATGCAACAATACTACTTTTAAACTATTCTTAGATGAATCTTAAATAGTCTCCACTTGTTTGTAGTTTGACTCCTTCCAAGGTTAGTGAATGGTATAGCCTAGTAATAAGTTAGCTTTCGTTGCCACTTTATTTTTATCTATTTAGTAGCTATATTTATAAACTGCGCGTCAAAAAAAGGTAACAAACAAATTTTTTCAAAAAAGACAAATAAAATATATTTTAAATACAATTTAATCGATTAAACCTTTAATAAGATTTATTTTAAACATTTCTAAATAATATTAACATTTATTTAAATCATTTTAATAAAAGAACTTATTTAAAATTAAAAAAAATCAAATAATGTGATATTTATCATATTGCTTTGAATTCTGATATCTCGATTTTAATCATTTAAAACCTTTTTTTTTTTCAATAAGTTTATTATTTAGTCTTTATGTGAGTCTCTTTTCGACCAGACACATAAAAATCATGCCGCTTAGCGCTACAAATTGTGCGAAAGCAGTTGCTCTAATCGAGGATGGTCGCACTTACAGATACGTAGCTGATGTTCTTGGTACAACACCAAAAACTGTTTTTAAAGTTTTAAAGCGGTTTAGAGAACACAATACTTATCAGAGGCGACCTAGTCAGGACGTCCAAGATGTACATCGAGAACAGATGACTTGCTTACGTTATTTCAGGATGCACCAGCATTGTAGATATTTTAAATAAATTTGAATTTGATTAAACAGTTTATTCTACACATTTATTATAGAAATTTTTAATATAAAATTCGCTAAATCATATTATTAATACTTTATGAATTATATGAATTCGAATGAGGGCTGGATAGACTTTCAAATAAAAAAGGTTAAGTCGGGTACGGAGACCTGAAACCATACAACTATAAAACTATAAAATGTGGGTGTTCCGAAAAAAATTTAGGTGATTGAGAAAAACGGATGCGATATTCGTTATCAGCACATCTGAATACATAAAGATCACTTAGTTTTATTTAAGGGAAATTTCATTGTTTATCAGTGTTATTAGAAAGTGGATTTTTAGGCTCTTATTTTATAATAAAAGAGCTCTTTGCTCGGACTTCCGGGCAGGTAGCCCTAAAGCGGGATTATTAGGGTTCTAAAATTGATTAGCGCTCTAAAAAGTATCAAGTAGGGTCCTGAGGAGTAAGCGTGCTAAATTTGGTCCAGATCGAAGAAAGGGTTTATAATTTGAATATTTTGCCCCCCTCTTCTGCCCCCACGGCTTCATTTCGGGTAGATGATTTTTGAAGAAATTGTTTCTCCATAGTTTTAAAGACTAACTACAAATTTGGATACAGATCGGATAGAGTTTTAATTTTTTGCCCCCATTCACATTTTGGGTAGTTAGGGGTCGAATTTCAAATGATCTTGAAATTGATTCTTAGACATTTGTATGTAGTATTTTTTTTTTATAACTAGAAAGGAAGTATACATATATTTTACCCACCTTAATAGATAATCCATAAATGAGTATAAATTGTAAACACATTTTCCTCTTAGGGGTCGAATTTCAAAAAAATCCTGAAATTCTTTTTATACATTTGTAAAAAAATACAAATCTTTTAGAAAAACAATCCAGAACACGTTTATTTTAAAACCAAACGTTTCGGGAAAATTTCTCCCTTTTTCAATGGTGAAAATTTTCACAAAAAAGAAAAAAAAGTTCCTTTCTCTAAAATTTGTATTTTTTTAATTTATAAACAATCAATATTTTTTTTCTTTTATACATTTGTTTGTATTATTTTTATAAATAAATAATAAAAAGCAAGTATATATCTTATCGTCCATAAGAGATATTTCATAATCAGTGATAACACATTTTGCCCCCATTGACCCTCTTAGGGGTCGAATTTCAAAAAATCCTTTTTTAATGAACCCCTGTGTGATATAAATAATATCTTCTCTAGATTTCATGTTTCTATGTCTAGTGTTTTGGACTATTTCGTTTATGAATGTTTGAGTGTATCAGGCGTTTGTTTTGATATAATATATATAAACAATCCCTTAAAATGCCCTAAATAGAGGGGTGAACCGCGACCTAATATCGTGTACACCTACTTACACATCCACTTTCATTTCCAAGTAGAAGACAATAGATGAAGGAACATTATCTAATGACTTCCAAAAACGTGTACACCTAATTCCAATCGCGGTTCACCCCTCGCCTTAAATAGTTTCTTGTACTTAGGGTGTCTACATTTTCCCAGGACCCTACAGGGACATAAACAAAAAAAATGACAAAAACTATTAGATTCTTGTCCTTTCTACTTCACATAACGTGATAGGAATGTATTTTAAATACAATATTTTTTTAATATTCAACAATTTTATAAATAAATAAATAAATAAATAAATCTTTATTTCTCGACCTGCTTAGAGGCACAAGTCCTCGGTGGCTAGGTCCTCCAAACATCAATACAATCTAGCTACAATACATTAATAAACATCAATACAAATTAATTACAACAATTTAACAAATAATAAACAAGTAAAAAAAAAAAAGAAGAAGAAAAAAATAGAAATGTATGCTCATTAACAAATAACATGACCATAGATTTCCATCAAAAGACAAAAAGTAATTTAAAAATTCCGCGCAAAAACCCGATACCAGGAGCAAGCGACGCATTAGCCATCCCGACATTTGCCATAAGCTGTTAAGGAAACCTGGTCAAAACCTTAACAAGGATGGTATGACCTCTCTCTACCTCACCTAATCTCTGCTTGTGAGAACTAAATAAAATTTTGCACAACTCTAGGACATTAGGACTTGACAAAATTTATAATTGATTTAATCATAGGGGGCAGAGGACTATAATCCCAAGTAGTAACAGACAGACTGTTCCACAAATCAATGCCAGATCCTACAAATGAATGTAAACCGATATTTTTCAAGAATCTTGGCTTACGAATCTTTTTTCTATGATCAGCTCTACCTAAATAACTTGGTTCCTGAAATCTATTCGTTATTTCCTCCCAACTCCTAAAACCCTTATAGGCTTTGAAAATCACTTTCAATTTAGCCCATTCCCTTCTCTCCAATAAACTAGACCATCCTAATTCATTAATCATTGAAGTGACACTACTAAACCTATCAAATTTACCAAAAACAAATCTAGCCGCCCTCCTTTGTACCATATCAATTTTTCTCTCTAATCGTTGTGGATGTTTGTCCCAAACCACAGAACAATACTCTAAATTAGGTCTTACATAAGTTAAATAAACTTTTGACTTGACTTCTCTAGATGTACCCTTCAAAATTCTACCAAACATCCCCAATTTCCTATAAGCCTTATTGACTATATAACTAATATGCATGTCCCACTTTAAATTTGCCTGAATATGTATGCCTAAATATTTATAAAATTTAGATTCATTGATAATATTTCCACCAATGCAATAATTTTGAGGACTAACCAGATTTCTAGTACTAAATCTAACCAAATTTGACCAAATTTGACTTGGAATGGTTTAGTTCCATTGAATTGGATCTACACCATCCTTCAATTTGATCCAGGTCATTCTGTAAAGTAAGGCTATCACAATCATTATCAATTATTCTATATACGACACAATCATCCGCGAAAAGCCTAATAGATGATTGCACGATAGAAGGCAAAATCATTTACATATATAAGAAAAAGAAGAGGACCCAGAACACTACCTTGAATCACCCCAGACGTGACATCTACTCTATCAGACAGACCATTACCCACATTTACAATTTGAGTTCTATCCCTAAGAAAACACCGAATAAATTTAATTAACTTAACAGACAACCCTGACGAGTTTAATTTTTCTAAAATAATTTTATGACTGACTTTATCGAAAGGACCTTGGCAAAGTCCAAAAATACTGCATCTACACACTGACTTTTATCCAAAGCTTCCTGTAATTCCTGAATAAAAGAAACTAATTGAGAATTACAGGAATAATTTTTTCTAAAACCATGTTGCCTATGATAGAACCATCCTTGCCCTTCCAAATACGAGCGGATACGAGAGCCTACCAACCTCTCTAAAATTTTGCCCACCAGACTTGTTAAACTCACTGGCCTATAATTACAAGCTAAGCTCTTATCTCCCCCTTTATAAACAGGAATAACTAACGCTCTTTTCCAACCAATAGGCATAGTTCCCTCATCCAAACATCTATTAAAAAGTAAACATAAAAATTTTGAAATACTATCCACTACAAATTTCAAGAGATCACTATTAATTTCAACCTCCCCCGAGGCCTTTCCTGGTTTTAACCTCTTAATACCTAATGCTACATCCGATTCCAAAATGACTAAATCCTCCATCTGACTATCACTAGAACCTCCATCAACTAACTCACCCTCCTCTAGAGGTACAAAAACGGACGAATACTGTCTATTTAATAAATTTGCCTTCAACACATTATCCTCAACCAATTCACCATCATCCCCTAAAAGCGCAGGGACATTTGCTGAAACATTTAATTCCTTAAGAAACGAATAAACATTAAACCAATTTCTATTACTACAATTCCTATCTATATAATTATTCAAATAATTAACTCTAGTCAAATTCTTTTTTCAATTAACAGCCTATTTAGCTCTCGGAATTTTCTTTTATGATTCGATTTATTATTTTCTAATTTCTGTTTTTTTTTTAGGAGTATAACTATTTAGATAAATCAAAGCTTCTTTTAAAATATGTATTAAGTTATTTTATTAGCTTTAATTTAACATTTTTTATGTGTAATTAAGTAAAAAGTCGGAGTCGGGTTAGCCGAGCCGGCTAACGCGCTGGCCTCGCTTCGGCATCGATCGATAATGATAATGTTGGAGCGGAAGGCCGGGGTTCGATCCTGGCTGGCAAATAAAAATTTCTACCGGCTAAAAACTCGCCTCCCTCACTAACCCTACTAACACTTTACTTTGTGCTGTCTAAATGGGTTTTGTTCCCGGTGACAATAAATAAAAAAAAAAAAAAAAAAAGTAAAAAGTCCTTTAAATAGTACATTAAAGCTAAAAAAGTGTTAACAGTGAAATAGTAGCAAAATAGACCATTATAGTCTCTAATAATAAATAGGACTCAAATTCTTAAAATTTCATGATCGCTATAGATCTATGGAAAAATTGCCATTACTTAGTCCTACTCAAAAAAAAATAAATAAATAAATAAATAAATAAATAAATAGAACTTAAGAATCTTTATTTTTAGGGTATCACTCAGAAAATTAATAATCATCCTATTCCTATTTTATAAGTAAATAAATTCTAACGAATTATGTAATAGATATTTATAAACATATAAACTTATTATTTATAGTGATAACATTAATATCGATAGGTTAATTGCTTTAATATCAACTTTTCATAATTAATTAATTTAAATTATTATTAATTTTCTTTCTTCCTCTGTTTTGTGGTAAATTTTCTAATCTTATTTATTTTCATAAATATTTACAATTATCATAATGGTAATCCTTTCAAATTTATTTCATTCCTTTAGGAGTGATTTCTGCCAGGTCGATTGCCTATATCTAATCTTTTTTCAAAGATTTGTACATATTTTTCTTCTGACTTTTCCTATTTATTTTTTATTTTTTTATATTTCTTCTTTCTATCATCATACATCTTCTTGTTTTATTTTCAAAAACTCTTAAAAAAAATTGGGGGAAAAAGTGGAACATTTTCAAGGCTCGCTACCCACTGTATGCTATTTCTTTTTTTAATGAAAATGATGAGAGAAGGAGTTACACCAAAAAGGTGCATCCCCTAAAGGCCTGGGTTGGCCCCTCCATCGTGAAAAGAGGAAGAAGAGGGAATTTTATGGGCTGGGCAGGGGTCGAAGGTATCTGAGGGTCTTAAAAAGCTGAAGGTTATAAGTCGTGGGAAAGATGGTGGAATAAAGCGAGTTCCAGTCTTTTTAGGTCATAGGAATAAAAGAGTTGTCGAAAGCGCTTATTCGATTTTTATCCAATTTGACAGCGAAGGGGTGCTGAGCGTTCGAAAACCGCGTGTTTCTCTTAAAGAGGGCTTTAGGGGGGATAATTGATTTCAGCTCGACTGAACAGACACCATGATAGTATCTGTAGTGCAGGGAAAGGGCAGAAACGTTTCTTCAGTGAGGCAGGGAGTTGAGTGAGTTAGTTAGGGCCGGGTCTCCTATTAGTTTCGGTGAATTAATCATTTTAAATGTTAAATATCTAAATCTCATATTCATTTCGATTAATATTTTCTTAGCTAGAGTTAAAGGGCCGTTGCTAGAATAATAGAAATTAATAAATTAAACAGTCCTGGACTTGTATTTGGCAACCTTGTAATGCCTTAGTTCTAAAGGAAATGAGATTGTTCTATCCGAGCCCTTTTTAGTCATTTTTTCCATCAGATTCTAATGAAACAATCGCTCATCAGCATATTAAATAATAAAAAAAGTGAAAACTTATTTACGTTCGAGACACCCTTATAAGTAATTAATAATATACAGGGTGATTCACGGTCGATGGCACGTTAGACGTTTATGGAAAATAGAGTGCAGGATTTTTCTGAAAAATTTAGCACCTACATTTTCTTACCTGACCTATCGATCTAAAATATTTTCAGCATTGCGACATTTCGGCTTCCATCGAAAAGTCTTAGTGACTTTATTTTTTTAAATGGAACACCCCGTATATTAACACGTTTTTAGAACCGCCCTTTTATTAAAATACTTTTTTGTTAATATTGTCCTATACCTATCTCTATCGATTTTCGAGATAAAAATAATTTGTGTTAAATATGGTCCAAAACATGGGACTAATTAAACTTAAATAAATTATTGCTTTCAATTCATGAAAAGTTGATATTTTGGTGGTAGTTTAAACACACCCGAAATATTTAATTTACGCCAAAAAATCGACTCCATACAGGGCGTGCTAAGATTACTATTATTTTCGGTATTCATAAAAGGGGTCAAAAGTTCGTTTTTTTCAAATGAGACCCCCTGTATATTACTCAATAAATTGAAAGACGAAGAAAAATGCTTTAAGACGATATATCATGTCCCTACCTACCTAAAATATCAAATTTTCTTAATAAAGGCGCTTTTTCGTGAAAAATTACTTTTTAATGAATTTAATTTCAACTAACCATGGCAATATCAAGCTTATGACAGTTTGTTAACTATTTATAAGATACTTATAAAGAGTTTAAATTGAAAGTTTTTTGCCGAGAGTAGCAGAATTTTTATATATTAAAGGAGACAATAAAAGAGTATGTCTTCTGCTGGAATTATAAATTTTATTTATTTATAACGTGACTATAGTTTCGAGGGCTTTGCCCTCTTTATCAGTCTATTACAATGGACTCACAGGAATTAATTTATGGCAAAGCCCTCGAAACTATAGTCTCGTTATAAATAAATAAAATTCATAATTCTAGCAGAAGACACACTCTTTTATTGTCTCCTTCAATATAAAGAGTTTATTGACGGTGTTCACAAAATCTTCCAAAATGACCGCAGATATTGATTATTCAAACGAAGTTCTTATGAAATTATTTATTTTGTACTATAAGAACTTCGTTTGAATAATCAATATTTGCTGTCATTTTGGGACATTTTTTTGAACACAGTCAATAAACTCTTTTATAAGTTTCTTATAGTCAACAAACTGTCATAAGCTTGATATTTCCATGGTTAGTTAAAATTAAATTCATTAAAATGTAATTTTTCACGTAAAAGCGCCTTTATTAAGAAAACTTGATGTTTTAGGTATCATCATCATTGAGTATACAGTCCTAAGACTGGTTTGATGCAACAATCCGTCTCCACTCGACTCTGTCCCCCGCCAGCTGTTTAACCTCTCTAAATGTCTGGCATCCCATATCCCCAATTATTTGGTTGAAATATTCTAATCTGGTTCTTCCCCTTTTAGGTATAGGGACATGATATATCGTCTTAAAGCATTTTTCTTCGTCTTTCAATTTATTGAGTAATATACGGGGTGTCTCATTTGAAAAAACGAAATTTTGAGCCCTTTTATGAATAACGGAAATAATAGTAATCTTAGCACGCCCTGTATAATATGGAGTCGATTTTCCGGCGTAAATTAAATATTTCGGGTGTGTCTAAACTACCACCAAAATATCAACTTTCCATGAATTGAACTATTTTATTTAAGTTTAATTAGGGCCTTGTTTTTGGACCATTTTTAACACAAATTATTTTTTATCTCGAAAAACTAATATATAGATAGGAATAGGACAATATTAACAAAAAAGTATTTTAATAAAAGGGCGGTTCTAAAAAACGTGTTAATATTGTTCCATTATAAAAAATAAAGTTGCTACGACTTTTCGATGGAAGCCGAAACGTCGCAATGCTGAAAATATTTTAGATCGATAGAACAGGTAAGAAATGTAAGGTGCTAAATTTTCAGAAAAATCCTGCACTCTATTTTCCATAAACATCTAACGTGTCATCGCACCGTGAATCACTCTGTATTTAAATATAAAATAAATTGTTAATTTATGGTTATATTGTAAATACTTTGGCTTGAAATCACAATAACATCATTCAAAAATGATGTTTTCTGAATTTTTGAACCAGGAGTTCTAGCGCTAGCAATCTCAAAATATAATCAGTACTCCGCAATGAAAATAAAAATGTTTAGCACAAGAACTAACTTTCTACGACTTTTCGTTCTTAAGTTGTCGTGGGTAACTGAATCCAGATTCACGCACATAAAAATAAATCATGCTTAAAAATTATTTTTCTCCACGTTCCAGACATTTTTCAACATTATGAACAAAAAAAATTGAAAATTTTCTCATGAGTCCAATACCAACTAATTCATCTTCTTTCATTGGCACCGTAATGGGGAACAAACCTGGGATTGTGTGAAAAATGTTCACATACATTATTTATGTTTATTATATGTAACATGTAATATAAAAATGCTCTTTTGTGTTGTGACAATTTTTCAGCGCTGGTGGATTGGTGACAGCCGTGGCTCCAGTGGTCATCAAAGGAAATAGCTTCTGGGTTGGATGGCCCGGAGTTCATCTGGAGAATCCTTCGGAAGTTATTCCAGAATCAGATCCAAATGATCGAACACCCACCGCTGGACTGCGATCAAATAAGGCGCGTCCCTTTCAATTAGATTTACAAAGTTTCAATTAATGCATGTATTAATTTCAGAACATCACGGAGGCACCAGAGCGCATTGTATGTAGACATAATTTATTGAAGCCAAATATTGAGTACCTATTATCTTTATAATTATTATCTGGTGGACCGAGCGTTGCGTGGTAATTGTTTGCTTTAATTAAAAGCGATATTTTAATATTATTTTTAAATTCAGGTATTTAAAGACAGAATTAAATAAAATTTAATTTATTTTTCACCAATGTTTTGACCCGCTCCGGCCATTATCAAGGCATCGCTCTGCACAAAGTTTTAAATTTAATTTTCAATTAAAAATAATATTAATTTACACGGAGGTTCCTTCGTTGATGCTTTTAAACCCTGAAGAAGTGACAATCCGCCGAATCGTCGGATTTTTAAGAGGATGAAATTAACGTTCTAATAAATTTTTTTTATTCGGAATTTGTGGTTTTTATTATTCTTGGGTTGCCTTTGCGTCAAGTAGTATACCATAAATAAATAAATAAATAAATATTTTGTTAAGGGAGAATGGTGTGGGCTCTTGGTGAAACATGTTTAAAAAATGAAAGAAAAGAAAATTTAAAAAATTTAACTTTTAAAATATAAAATTCTAGGTAGGTTTCACAAAAAAAATCAAAGACAAAATGCTTAATTCTTCTTTGTACTTCAACCCTTCCCTCTCTCACTACATTTCTCCCTTCCCTTATTGTTAAAATTAAGGAATTTTACTTCTAGAGCATTTTTATATTCTTGTACGCAGTTTTCTCTGTGGACTCCTGAAGATGGGCTCATACCCCGGAATATATATAGCGTCATGCTAAACAAGCATCTTGTATTTTATTTTTTTCTGAAATTTACCTAGAATTTTATATTTTTAAATTTTGAAAGTTTCTTAAATTTTTAAATTTTCTTTACTTTAAATATATATATATATAGCCAGATAAACGTGCTAATTTGCTATAACAACAAAACGAATTTTCTATATCCAATCGGGTAATTGACCCCATGAGAAATAACAGATAAAATATTTATAATTAAAAAGACTGATAATGAAGGTCAAACCTTCAAAACTATAGTCTCGAACAAATAAATTATATACATATTTATATTTGGTATATATATTATATATGCCTATGTTTATTTGCACCAAGCAGAGGACAACCTCATTGATTTCTCTTTATGACTCAACAACTCTCCGACTCTCAGCAAAACAAAATATTTTCAATTGAAAAAAAAAATTATTATACATTTTTATTGATACACCCACCTATGAATAATTAATTTAACTAAGAAAAAACCAGAGGCGACAGTGGGTCAGTGGCTAGAGTATCGGGCAGCTGTCCTGAAGTATGCTGGTTCGAGACTGAGTCTCGGCAGATATTTGCAGTCGCCTCCTCTTGAAAAGCAATGGCAAACTACCAAGAGTATAATCACCTAGTCAACCTCTCCAAACTAGCCGTTCGGAACCGGCGTTAAGAAGTAGGTCCCGTATATCTGTGTAAAACAGCTAAACACATTCAGCACAGGTATATGTGAAGAGGTGCCGAAACGTCAGGGAGACCTCATATGGCACTTAAAGAAGAAGAAAAAAACCAATCAAATTAAAGTTAGATGAAGATGAGAACCTGACAGATCGATTAGTCGACCCAAATACCCTCTAACCCGTATTTTCAATGAAATTGTTAGAGCCCTTTAAGGGGAATTTATTCTATATAAAAATATACATATATACAAGAATTGCTCGCTTAATAGTAATGTATAAGATTTTATTAATTTTTATAATTCATATAATAAAACAATGTGCTTTGTTTTCCAGGTGGTCGCAGTTCACGTCGATCGTCAAATGTTTGATAATTATTACAATGGCTGTTGCAATGGGACTTTCTGGCCATTGTTTCATTCTATGCCTGATCGTGCTGTTTTTTCAGCTGAAAATTGGAAGGTAAAATATTTATATGGTTTATTTAATTAATATATAATTACAAAATAGTAATTCATATCGATATTAAAAATGTCCCTATTTGCAGAATAATTTTCACTCGGAACGCTCTCACTGAGCTGCCAGACTGTTAAATTTATTTACAAATTCCAATTTTTTGCTTATTATATTTTTAGAAATGTCTGACATTTGGAGAAAAATATTTTAAATTGTGATTTTACTTTATCATACAGGGTATGGTCAAGTATTGTAATCGTGCATGAAAAAAGTGTTTTTTTCTTCTTTTTTTACTTTACCATTCGCTTCCTTTCTAAATTTGAATTTTTGTATTTTTCACTATTTTAATATTTTGGCGGTACATACTAGTGAACTAGTGTATGAGACAAATACTTGGCACACATTTGTTCATACTCTAGACTTAGAGCCGGATTAGGACAGGCGAGCTACCGAGCAAAACTCGGGAAGCCGGTGAGCCTCACTTTGTGTAGTCCTAAACTTTTTTGAGCTCGGCACCCAAAAATCTCCAGTGCCCCCCAGTGGAAATTTCTTAAAAAATGTTATGGTGTACGTCCAGATCAAACAAAAAGTTTAGAATTTACATATTTTACCCCCCCCCCCATTTGCTTATTTTGGGGAGTTTATTTTTGCAGAAATAAATTCACAGGATTCTAAAGAGTAAGTATACTAAATTTGGCACAGAACGAACAAAGCGTTTACAAATTAAATATTTCGCCCCCCTTTCGCCCCCACAATGGAAAATAATATATATTAGACGTTTCTTATCCCATTTTCGTGCCAATGAATCTGTGTACTGAATTCAGCTTTCTAGATATTCGCAAAGTACTCAAAGAAACTATTTTTCTATCAGATTTTATTTATATAAGATATTTTTATCCCTTAAAGAAATAATGACTCTCTTTATTAGCGGACCCTTTCAAAATAAATTTAAGCTAACTTGGTTTTTTAGATTGAAAATATTATAATTTAATTTTATAAGAGAGCCAACCTCCCTTCATTTGGGGCCTATTTCCAATTAATAATATCTCCTTTTAGACTCTTCTATTGGAACTTTCTTGGATTTTTGTATGAAAATATCAATTTTTTTAATTATTTTTGAACCCCCCCCCCACTCTCTTTTTTGGGTTATTAATATCAATTTCACATAGTGAGTCATTTTCATAATAAGGTCATATAGGGTGCATCGAGGGGTGAACCGCGATTGGAATTAAGTGTATACGTCTTTGGAATTATGTGGAAATATTTTGGTATTCATTAGAGATAATGCCCCTTCTACTTGGAAATGAAAGTAGAAGTGGAAGTAGGTGTACTCGATATTAGGTCGCGGCTCACCCCTCGGGGTGCATAAGCGAAATCTTGTACAAATCGATTATATAATGATAGTTCTTTTTTTGAACCACCCCTATTTTGGTCTCCTAAAGAATAAATGATTTTCTTTTTTATTATAGGACCCTTTAATAGTAAATTCCATTTTTTTTTTTTTTTTTTTACTTTGAAAATTTTATAATTTTAATTTTTTAATTACCCTCCCCTCTTAATTTTGTGTTCGATTTCAACCAAATCTATCATCTCTTAATCTCAATACAATCGAAACTTCAAAAATTTACTAATGTACTAACGTACCAAATGACAATTTTACAAAATATTTTATAAATATATTTTTTTCGATGTTCACTCTATAAGGCTTTCTTGTAGACCAAAACGCCATGGTTTGGCTAAATTTTTTTTATCAAAATAGTTTGAGCCATTTTTGAAATATTTCGAAAAAACTAATCACAAAAACCCCACTATTTTCATGCACGATTACCAAAACTTGACCATACCCTGTATGGTAAAGTAAAAATATGAATAATTACATTGCTTATAGCTAAAAAACATTTTTATTAGGCATATTCCAGCGTGAATGAAGAATTTGCTAATAAAACTATGAAGGCTCTTGATATGCTTCGTGCCAATCAATCGGATAATTCGACCCCACTCATCTGGATACATGATTATCATTTGATGCTTACAGCAAATTGGATTCGCCAGGTATATTTCTGATTTTTTTCTTACAACTAAGATTGATTTTTATTTATATTTTAAATCTTATTAAATGATCCTTTAGACGGCTGAAAATTTGGAAATCCGATGTAAACTTGGCTTTTTTTTGCATATCCCTTTTCCTCCTTGGGATATTTTTCGTTTATTTCCATGGTCTGATGAAATTCTTCAAGGAATGTTAGGTAAGCTGAGTTAATCAGTAATTTTTTTTTGTCTACCTACTTTTAGTTTATTTGATTCTCCTCTCATTTCGCTCATAGGTAAATCCATTTCAAGAATTACTTTAAAATGTTTATATTATTATTATTTATCAATTGAATCCTGTTTAAAAAAAAATAGTTAAAAATTCAGAGATAGGATTTTTTAGTTTTTAAAAACCTAGGAGAAAGTTCAATCAAAAGGATATTTTATATAATAATAATAAAGCAAAGTTACTTTTTTTTATTTTTAGATAATTCACTTTTTTTAAACGTTAGTTGGTTCGATTTTTAAGCCTTTTCAACTAATGATAGTTATACTTACTGTCAACTCAATTAATCGACCTCTTAAAGTAGACATTTCACTATATATTAATTCACATTTATAGTACATGCCCGAACGGGGCTTCAGTACTTTCTTTTACTATGTTTAAAACAGATAATTTTTGATTTTATTTAATGGTTTTGTTCTTCTCCCTTCTTTCTTCTCTTTCTATCCCGTCTTCTTCCTCCTTCATCCGTCCCATTACGTCATCTTCCATCCTTCCCTCCCTCAGTGGCTCCACCATGCTCTTCCACAGCTTCTCGGTCCTCTCCTCTTCTCCCTTCTGTACTGTTGTTTCTTCCTCTCTTGTTCCTCTGTTGTAATATTTCCGCATCTGGCCCTTGTCCAGATGCGTCTCTTCCACTCGCTTATGTTTGGTCTCTCCAGGTACTCCTCTTTTCCAACATTTATCTTTATTTCCTTATAGTAAGGGAAGTACTTGGATTTCTCTATTTTTTCCAGGTCCAATTGTATTTTTTGTTCTGCTCCCTTTATTATGCCGTCTTCTATTTTCTTTATTAATTCAGTTTCTTCTTCATTTAGCAATTCGTGAACTATTGTGGGCTCTCCCCAGCCATTCCACCTTTTTCTAAATCTGTTTCCCCATCTTGTTTCATTTTTGTTTCCGATTCCTCTAATTATTTCCCTCAGACATATCTTCGGCCATCTGTCATCCTCCATTTCTTTGACCTTTAGCATATATTTCATCAATCTTTTAGCCTGGTAGACATATAGGTTTGATCTCCCCGTTTCTCCTCTCCATATATAATCCGGTGTGTTTCTGTCTATCCCCATTATTAGCTTGATATATTCCCCTTGTGTTTTTTCCACTTCTATTTTTTCTTCCCAACCCCATAGTTCCACTCCATACATTAAGATCGATTTTATTAGGGACTCGAAAAGGTAGAATTTCTTTGCGAATGAAGCCATTCTTGTTCTTTTTATTATACTCCATGTGGTGTATATAATTCTTTTTGCTTTTGCTTTTTGTTCTTTTATATGTTCATTGTGATTGTTTCTTGAATTTATTCTATATCCCAAGTATTTGATATTTTCGACTTCTTCGATTTTTTCTTTTTCCATTAACCAGTTTCTTTTCTTCCCCCTCCTCCCCCTCTTCCTAAAACAAATTATTTTTGACTTTTTGCAATTGATTTCAAGATCGTTCTTTTTTGTGTATTTTACTAAATTTATTATCATCTCTCTTAATCCCTCTTCTGTATCGGATACTACTGCTACGTCGTCAGCATATTTCAGACAGTATATCTTTTTATTCCCGATTACCGTCCCTCCTAAGTTTCTTTCCGTCCATTCTTTCTCCATGTCATTTATATACATGTTGAATAGAACTGGACTCATCGGGCATCCCTGCCTCACCCTCTCGATGTCCAGAATTTATTTCCTTCTTCATTTCCTTTTAATATTTCATTCGATGTTTCTTCATATACTGCTTTTATATACCTTAGCATTCTTCCTTGTACTCCGTATTTTTTTATTTTTTCTTTATTAGTTTTCTCCTGTTGACCTTATCAAATGCCGCTTTCAAGTCCAAGAACAGTACAAAAGCCTTCCCTTTCGTTTTTTAATTTGTTTTCAATTAGAGTGTTCAATACAAATAGGTTGTCCCTAGTTCCTCTTCCCTGTCTAAATCCAGATTGATAACGGGGAGGTCCGATGCTTCAAAAGTATTCGTGTTAAATCACAAAGCCAGATATAATTCTTAACTATATATTAATACTTGGATTCAGAATTATAAGCCTAAATGAACATCATGAAAAACTAGAAAATTTTAACTAATTTTAGCATAGATAGTGCGATTCTATAAAATTTTGAAGATCAATTTTACATAAGATAAAATATTGTAACTTAAAATTTATTACTATAGAAAGTCAAAAAGAGATGGTCATCTACTAGTTTTTGAGCTAGCTCGTCCACAAAAATTTGGTAACGCACAGACTAACGGATAACCAGACAACCAGACTAACAGACATTTTGACAAAACAATTATTATCTCGAAAAATATAATTTTTTCGATGTTCACTTATTAGAGCTTTTTTGTAGAGCAAAATGCCCTGGTTTCGCTCAATTTTTTAAATCAAAATAGTTTCAGCCGTTTTTGAGATATTTCGAAAAAAAGAAGGAAAAAAAACACTTTTTTCATGCACGATTACAATACTTGACCACCCCTGTATGGTAAAGTAATAATCCATAACATCTCGGTTCTAATAGTTGGAATTCTCTCTTGATTTTCTATAGTAATTTTAAAGCTACTAATATCAGCATTTTTGTCTTTTATATTAAAATATACTGATAAAGTTATAGGATATGTATAAATACTGAAAGAAATGTCTTCGGTGTATAGTACCTATCAATTTAAAATAGAAACTATTATAATTTTTATTAGTGATGAATATTTATTTTATTTAATTGGATTTTAATACAATTTTAGGATGTGACATGGTTGGATTCCATATTGATGACTATTGTCTGAATTTTGTTGATTGTTGCCAACGAATACTTGGCTGCAGAGTGGATAGGAAAAATCTCCTTGTCGAGCACGGAGGGCGAACTGTCCGTGTCCGTTCTCTCCCAATCGGCATTCCATATGAATGGTTCGTGCAACTTGCAGAAACAGCACCAAAGGTACCTTAAGCAAACTTGGTTTTCTATACTCTATACTAATAAGTAACTTAACTTTGAACTTATTCTGAATTTATATTTTTGAAATACCTTGAAAATATTTGATTGATTGTGTTTAATCTAGTTATATAAATAAATACAAATCTTTTATAGAACAATCTATTAGAAACCTTAAAAAATTCAGTTTCAGGAGAAATTCTCCCTTTCTCACTGGGAATTTCGAGAAAATAGTGATTTAAAAAAGAATGATAAAGCAACTAATGTTGAAATAATTTTATTGGTTGATTAATCTTATCTTTCTTATTATATTAAACGAGCAATTCTTGTATATATATCCAATCGGGTTCTCGAAAACGGCACTAACGATTTGGATGAAATTCACAGGTTAGGGGGGTTTCGTGTTGGCGATTCGATCTGTCACGGTCTCATCTTCGGCTAAGTTGTTTTTGATGGTTTTTTTTTGTTAATTGAAATAATTATTCACACGTGGTTGTCTGGATGAAAATGTATATTTACATTTTTATTCAATTTCCTTTTAATTATTAATTGTTTTTTTTTCATTTTAAATTCCACTAATAGATCATTACAAATATTATTATATATATTAAAAGTTAGGCAATTTAATTGATTAAAAATCGAGTTTTAAATCCCACAAACGTATTTTTTCTATATTAGAATTTGGCAAATTAATTGATGAACTCAAAAATTGATATTTAATTTAAAAAATTATTTATACGATATTTATTAATATACCTATACCTATAAACACATAATCTGGGGGCCACTACAAGGCTTGAAATCCAAAAACTGGGTGAGGGGGCGGGTGGAGGTGACGGTGGGGGAGATGTGGGGGTGCAGTGTTGGAGGGGAAGGGGAGTGGTTTCGGGGGTGGGGGGCGTAATCGGTGTGGGGTGGGGGTGGATGTGGGGTGGAGTGGTGGCAGTCCGGGGGCGAGGGGGTGTTCGGGGATTAATATATAGCTTTTAACTGAAACAAAAAGTTACCGAGCATCGCTCGGTGGCCAGCTACTATATATATAAATAAATAAAATTCTGTTATAGAACAATCTATGGTAGAAACGTTAATTAAATCCCTCCATCAAATTATCACTTCATCACTGGAAATTCCATTGTCCGATAGTTTTGACAGTTATACCATTCGATAGGAATTTAAACAGGCAACAAAAAATTACTCTTTAAGTTTTTTTATATAAAATTTACCGTTTTTTTTTTTTTTTTGGCTTTTCGGCCTTTCTAGCCATAAGCCTAATTACGATATTAGTTATATATTTTTAAAATTTGTCTCTACCCCCGGGGTCAGATTTTAGCTGGATGCCTCGAGTCGGATTCGAACCCGGGTCCCCTGGTTAGCTCGCTGTCACGCTACCGCCTAGCCTATCTGACCCCCCCCCCGTTTTTGACTTATTTTCACTTAAACATTTTAAATAGCCGCCATTTTGAAACCGATTATTGGATCAAATTGATATTTGTTTCCCAAACTAGGTCTTTACATTAGTCAGTTCACTGTAAAATTTCAACTCATTCGGCCAAGCCGTTCGAGAGATAATAAATTATTATTTTATTATTAGTTTTTGATTATTTATTATTTATTAATATTTTATTATTTATTATTAGTAACATAAAAAAAGAAAAGAAAATTGTGGTTAGCTCTGGTTTAAAAAGCGTTTTCGGACATGTGTTTATATACCCAGGTAGCACAAAAATAATCTATAAATATTCTGATAATATCTTCTCTGGACATTGGAATATCCTGTGAATAATCTTTCAATCTTCATAGATATTCTGGGGATTTTCTTAGAACTAAAATATTCGAGAAGAACATTAGATCCCCTTTCCCGGAATATTCCTAGTTGCGCATTCTTGGAATATTCGGAAAAGAATATTCTCAGAAGATTAACGCACATACAAATATTCTGTGGATCTGGAGACAATTGGAATATATATGTCCTTTAAATAACTTCTTAGAATATTCTGGGGATATTGTGTGTTATCTGGGTAGGTATATATATATATATATATGAACATTTTTTATTTTGACGCATATAACCAGCCCCTGTATTATCCACGCATTACAGATATACCCTATATATTTATCGGACGCACTTAGCACATTTAGATGGAGATTCTTCAGGCTAATAGCTCGAAAAGCTCTACAAGGGTTGGAAGCATCTTATATGACGAGGGATCCACAGTTGTGAAGCGGCGCTCTATTTATATTAATTTAAAATATATGTTTATTTGCATCAAGCAGAGGACAACCTCATTAAGTATTCTTTATGAATCATCAGAGTAGCGAAACTCTCGGCAAAACAAAATCTTTTCAAAATTTTACGTTTCCTCTACTTCTCACGCAATTGTACTATATATCAGGATTTTTATAAGGCGAACATAAAGACAAATAATGTTAATAGCCGGATACTGACTGAGGATTTGCCTCGCGAGGCCAGCCCCTTGAGGCAAATGCCTGGTCGGTCAGTACCTGCCTCGCCCAAGGCAAAAGTGCCCGTTGCCTCGTCTGAGGCTGCCTCGGCCCGATCCATCGGTTGTCGGTTTTTGTGAATGCTCAAAGGCGCCTCGGGTCGTTTCCTGCGTTCACTCAGGACGGTTCTGCGGCAAACGCCCGAGGCAGCCTCGCGAGGCTGCTCGCTCAGTCACTATCCGGCTATTGATTGATTTTTCAATCAACTCTTTGTATACATAAACTAATTAATTATTATTAACTTTTTAGATGGAAATTTGTCAGCAACGAATAGTTCTCGGTGTTGACCGACTCGATTATACTAAAGGACTAGTCCATCGGCTTAAGTCTTTTGAAGCATTACTGGAAAGACATCCTGAATATATCGAAAAGGTAAATTTAGTCAAAAAATTCAAAATCTAAATCTCAATTTTTAATCGATCGAAAATTGGATTACAAAATGAATTATTGAGTTAACTTGTAAACATCTCTAACATGATTAATTTTATCATATTTAATGTGTACTTAAGCTAAGCATTTTTGGGCTGAAGGCAATTAGAATTCTTATATTATCTGTTTTTTGATAAACTTTCGACTATGTTATTTGAACTCTTTAACCTTCTCTATGACGCAAAGTATTTGAATTCCTTTTAAATTGAAAAAATTATGCCCGATAGGAAAATACGGTTTTTATTAAATCTGTATTCATATATAGAGTTAGTATAAAGCCTTTTACTGATTCTAAATATTTTTTTACACTTAAAAGTTTACTAATTCTAAATATTTTTTTTTCAACCCTAACATAATAGATTTCTTATGCTCATCTTGTTAAATGATTGGTTCAAATTCTAACAAAAATAAGCTGACGTGTTCTGATGTGGCCATCCACTTGACTTTACCATACAACCTGGCCCCTAAAATTATTTATAATCATGTAGGGGAGGGGTTAGTTTTTACATTTTTATACTTCTGGTGTCCCACTGATTATGTATACAAAATTTGGTTGAGTTTGGTAAATGGCCAAGATTTTCATTTTTTGGCCTCCCACCCCCATTTTGGGCGGTTAGTTTTTGCATTTTTAGACTTCTGGGGGTTCACTGATTATGTATACAAAATTTGGTTGAGTTTGCTTTTTAATTTTTAATTTTTAACCACCCCTCCACCCCCTTAATTTTGGGACGATATGCACCAAAATCTAATCAGCTCTTAATCTCAATGGACCAAAACTACGTGTGAAATTTGATTTTGATATTCACGCTAGTTTTTGAGCTTGCTCGTCCACAAAAATTTGGTAACGCACAAACTAACGGACAACCAGACAACCAGACTAACTAACAGACATTTTGACAAAACATTATTATCTCGAAAAATATTTTTTTTTTTGATGTTCACTCATAAGGGGTTTTTTGTAGACCAAACCGCCATGTTTTTCTCAATTTTTTTTAATTAAAATAGTTTCAGCCGTTTTTTAGATATTAAAAAAAAAACGAAGCAAAAACCACTTTTTTTCATGCACGATTACAATACTTGACCAAACCCTGTATGGTAAAGTAAAAATATTATTTTTGTCAATAAATACAAATATTTTATAGAAATTAATCTTCAAATGTTTCGGAAGAAATTCTCCCTTTATCAATGGCATTTTTTATCATTTTAGCAAATTTAAATAAATAGTTGTTCAAGAAATGAATATCTGACCAAAAACATAAATGTGAAAAAGGGACCAATTTCGGTCAGTTTGGCAAGAAGATTTTTGTGCCAAACTTGGTCAAAAGCTTTTGAGATATCTTGGGCTACAGCGAGGGTTTCTTTTCCGGTCTCTAGAGTTTTGTTCCAGATGTGGGTGACATAGGTTAAGATGTCGCCTGTGGAACGATTTTGTCTAAATCCATATTGCCTATCGTGAATACTTGCCAAGTTATAAATTCAATATCAAAGAGCATAATAAATTTTCTTTTAAATCAATTGAAGAACGTTGTCCATTCCTATAGCTATGAGTTAAGCAATTGCTATGGAACTTGGTACCCGTTTAAACCTCAACACTTTTATCGGCGAACCCCTTTTTCCCATTTATGTTTTTCTTCAGATATCATTACTTTTTAACCGACTTCAAAAAGGAGGAGGTTCTCTATTCGATTGAATTTTTTTTTTTTTTTTTTTTTTTTGTGCCTATGTTACCTCATATCTCCGCCAATTGTCAACCGATTTTGAAAATTTTTTTTGCATTGGGTCCAGTCTATCTTCCGATTGGTCCCATTTTTTTTTCGATTTTTTTTCATAGGTATTAGACCTTTTTTATTAGGTTTGTTTAGGTTTGTTTAGACCTAACCTCTTTGTTTTATGAACCGATTTCGATGGTTCTTTTTTTATCCGAAAGGGGTGTCTTAGGGATGGTGTCATATTAATTTGGTCAAGTTCTGATGATATAATCACTATTAATAACATCACTAAAAAAGAGAAAAATAAAAATTTTTAAGAAAAAAATAAAAACCGACTTCAAAAAATTAAGTGCAACAAATATAAAAATACACTAAAAGGTATAAAATAATTATTATCTTATTTAGTTACAACTAAACGACGAAATATTAACACGAAATTACTTTTTGAAGTTGGTGCCAAACATATACCTTTATGAATCGCACTCGACGGATCTTACTTAGTACGTTTGGCGGGTACGCTCGATTATAGGTATAGTTTGTTTTGGCACCGACTTTAAAAAGTAATTTCGTGTTAATATTTCGTCGTTTAGTTGTAACTAAATAAGTTAATAATTATTTTATACCTTTTAGTGTATTTTATATTTGTTGCATAAGCATCGGTTTTTATTTTTTCTTAAAAATTTTTATAAAAAATTGTATCCTTTTATTTATCTAAATAAATACATAGCAGTTAAATTTCACCTCTTCAATTTATGTCCTGATGAAGGGAAAGCTTCGGTTTTTCGATTTCACCCTTTATTAATGTGACAATCTCTATCAGTATACCAAATTTCAGCATTCTATAATAGCTTGATTGTATTTTCACTATATGTTAATTAAGCCTATACATTTCACCTCTTCATTTTAGGTCCTGAAGAAGGGAAAGTTTAACTTTTTCGATTTTCCCCTTTAATTGTCCCTCAAACTCTACCAGTATGGCAAATTTCAGCATTCTAAGATCAGCGGAAGTACTCTAGGTTTTTGACCTGTGAGTCAAAAACTCAAGTCAAACTCACTCACTCACCTGTGAGTGAGTCAGTCGGTGTTAAAAATGGCACTTTTCAGACCTATAATAACTATAATAAATTTATTCATGAAATTTGGGATTCTAGGTGTTCAAGTGCGCCTTATTGGACACGCAAAATTTCATGTGCTTAGTTTTTGAATTATGGTCGAATCTAGCTCGAAATGGTTCGTGTACGTAAATATACGGCCAGTACATCGCCCGTTCTTTTCCGAACTTGGCTGACAGACTGCGGTGTGTCTAGATAAAAAAATTATGAAAAAATAAATATTTTGAAAATATACAATGATACATATTGTCTTGTTGATTAAATTACCTTGAATAAAAATAAAAAAATAAATATTTTCTCTAAATTTTTTTTATAAATATTAAAAAAAAACAGTCTACCTATATCTTCTTGTTAATTGAATTTTTGTTGTTTAAAATTTTAATCATTTCTAAAATGATTTTTTTTTTCTAAAATCATGCGATTAGAAAAGTCAAAATTGTGTCCCAAGTTAGTTGAGTCGTTAGCTAGCATGATGGTACATTCGGAAGTTTTTGTTCTAATTGAATATTTATGTTGGTAAATTCTAGATTTTAGATATCGTTTAATCTGTCCTATATAATGTACCCTTCACACTCTAAGTAATCAATTATGTAAACTAAATTATTTTGAAGTGAATTTAATTTATTTAGGAACGAATCAAAGATTTTAGTAGAAATATTTTTACATTGCATATCAGAGGGTTTCGTCCCCTCGGGAATCAAACCCAAGCGCTAACTAGCTTGCTTGGTCGTTAGATAAACCCTTAAGACGAATCTCTCTCCGATATGCAACATATATAGGAAATAAAGCAACAGATGAGAGGGTTCGGCTAACGGCCCGGCAAGCTACTTAGCGCTTGGGCTTGATTCCCGAGGGGACGAAACCCTCTGATATGTAATGTAAAAACTATTTCTATTAAAATCTTTGATTCGTTCCTAAATAAATTAAATTCACTTCTTAATATTATTATCGGGTTGATTTTTGAAAAAAATTCCATCTTTAAAAAAAAAAATGGTTGCCTGTAAAGTCGGTATACGGGCGAAAGTTTTACGTGACAACGACTTTGAGTGGTAAAATAATTTTAATGTGAATATTCATTCGTATAGTAGGAAGAAGGATGAAATAATAGTAACAATTTAAAACATTTATATAACAAATTCAAGAATTCACAAAATTGGTTTATGTTAAATCAATCAGTTGTTATAAGTTATTAATAAATTTAACTTGTTTTACATTGTTATAAATATAAAAACTAAACTTAAAAGTTAGAACATTTATTTAAATCACATTAATTGTTAATATCAATCGATTTTAATTCAAAGTGTATTTTCTAAAAGGAGAAAACAAATTCACATTTGATCTTTGAATTTGTAAATCGCGCGCTTACTACCTTGCGCAGTGATTGTGATTACTACAACATAACCTATTCACTTATGTCTTAGTCATTTATTTCATCATGTTATATTATCAGTCTGAAATTATTTACCTTTGCTGTTTGAATTGTTGCGATGGACGAAACTACCTTCACATTATCACTACACAATTGTTTTACAATTAACTGGCAACGTGTAAACTTGTATGCAGGCGCCTAAGCGAAATAGAAGCGCAAGACATGAACCGGTGTGTATGCCTATCTCTCTCACTCTCTCTCTCTCGCTCTGTCTCTCTCGCTCTTAGGCGGGCTAACTGTGCTCGAGTGGAAGGGACGCGTGCCTTTCACTTTTTATGTCTGTCTCTCTCGCTCTTAGGCGGGCTAACCATGCCCGAGTGGAAGGGACGCGTGCCTCTAGGATACAGGAAATTCCGCACGTGCGATCCAATCAGAAGAAGTGGGCGGGCCACTTAAGCCGCCAGATTCGAACATGAACCTGCTTTATCTAAACTAACTTCTATTTTATAAATATTAGCCTATACCTCAGTGGCACAACCACGGGGATGGGGGGGGGGCTGAAGCCCCCCTAGGACAAAGAAAATAATAAAAGTAAAAATGAAAAAATTAACAAATGAAAATGAGAAAAATAGTTGGTAAATTTTAATAAATATTTTCACTAAAAATTAAGACAAAAAACAAAAGAATTATCATAAGTGAGACTGTTGCTTATTTTTAAGAATGCAAGTAAATATATTTTTCCCGTGCTAGTCTTATTAAAATCCTGGTTGCGCCCCACTGCTATACCCCTATACCTATTTTGCAAATATTAACATATAAAATATCGTCCAAATAAAATTTATTATCTGTTGCTTTCAATATTTTTAAAATTAAGAAAAAAATAGTTCAAATGATAAACAATTTTATTAAAAATTTTTTTTGAAGTATTAATTTTATATGAAATTTATTTAGTCTGATCTGATAATGATCTTAATTTATCTGTTCCTTTCAATTTTTTTATTATTTAAGAAAAAATACATAGTTTCAAAAGATAAATTTAATGAAAAAATTTTGTTTTGTTAATTTTATATAGAATTTATTCAGTCTGATTTGATATTGATCTTAATTAAAGGATAATCTTTAAAGAATTAGGTGTCGGTTCTAGGTGAAACATTTTAATAGATAATAAGTAAAAATATATTTTTCTAGGTGGGTTTCACAAATAAAACAAATATATGTTTTGAGTTTTTAATCTCGATATATATTTCGGGTTATGAGCCCATATGAACTCAATAATTTTTGGAATTACTGTCATTATAAAATACATATTAAAAAAGCTTTAGAAAAATAAAGAAATAAATGAAATATAAATTAAATTTAAATCTATGGAAAATTGAAACTTGAAAATTGATTTTTTTTTCAATGAATATAGATATCTTTTAAGGTTTAAAAAATAATTGTTGCTTTTATCTATATCTATCTATCTATATATATATATATATATATATATATATATATATATATATATATATATATATATATAGGTATAATTAAGGCTAATATTTATAAAATAGAAGTTAGTTTCGATAAAGCAGGTTCATGTTCGAATCTGGCGGCCTAAGTGGCCCGCCCACTTCTTCTGATTGGATCGCACGTGCGGAATTTCCTGTATCCTCGTGCCTCTCACTCGCTCTCATTGTGAGCGCATAACGTGAGCGGAGCGTAACGCAGTTTCTTGAAGTGTCTCCCGGCAAACCAATTTATAAGACGTTGTCACGTCAAAAAAAAAAACAAAAAAACAAGAAAGATGCTTAAATCTTTACATTAATTATTTAAATTATTTTGATTTAATAGAGAATCTCAAACATTTAATTTTGAAAAAAAAGAATGAGAGTGAATTTGGTTGGTTTAAAAGTATCATGAATAATGTGAACTAAGTAATAATATTTTTTGATATACCTATTCATCTTTTTATGTATGGAAAAGAAGATGTATCTGAAAATTTTCTTTATCATTGTTATTATTATTATTTCCATTAATCTTTATCAAAGACTTTCTTATTAATGAGCCGACAAATGATTCTTTATAACAATTTCTAATAAATGTTTATCTAATGAAACTATTCTTTTTGTTTTCAAGGTAACACTTCTTCAAATTTCTGTTCCATCACGAACCGATGTTCGGGAATATCAAGAGCTGAAAGAAGAAATGGATCAACTGGTTGGTAGAATTAATGGACGTTTCACCACTTACAACTGGTCCCCGATAAAATACATTTATGCATGCGTGGGTCAGGAACGTTTGGCCGCCTTTTATCGCGACGCGGCTGTCGCTCTTGTAACACCTCTAAGAGATGGAATGAATTTAGTAGCAAAGGAATTTGTCGCATGCCAAATTAACAAGAACCCTGGCGTTTTGATTGTATCTCCATTTGCCGGCGCCGGGGAAATGATGCACGAGGCACTTATTTGCAATCCATATGAAATTCAAGAAGCGGCTGAAGTCATTCATAGGTATTTGAAATTGTTATCCTATACTACTAAAGCGCATTTTGCCTGCCTCTGTATGTATCTATGTACCTATGTCCCCCCCCAGGGGGGAGGTGGGGTCCAGGGGTGGGGGGGGGGTTGGCAGGTACTAAAGGGTATTTCTTTCTGTGTCGGTACCTATTTCCAGGGGGCTACTAAAGGGCATTTATGCCTGTATATATACCTATGTTTGTATCTATGTTTGTCCTCCCCCCCAGGGGGTGGGGGTTTGGGTCCAGGGATGGGGGTTTGCAGGTAGGGTTCAGGGCATGGGGAGCCAGGGATGTGGGGGGCATTTCTCTCTGTGTCTGTACCTATATCACATACCTACTACTAAAAGGTATTTGTGTCTGTACCTATATCACATACCTACTGCTAAAAGGTATTTATGCCTGTCTCTGTATGTACCTATGTTTCTATGTCCCCCCCCCCCAGGGGCTGAGAGGTGGGGAGCAAGGGTGGAGGTTGGGATCCAGGGCTAGGAAGTAGGTTTACTAGGGTAGAGGGTGATCAGAGATGAGGCAGAAGTTCCGGGGTTTGGGAGAGGGTCGGTGAGATGGGGAGTGGTTGGAAATGGAGGAGAGGGAGTGTTCATGTTACGAGGGTCCAGAGGGCGAAGCCCCTTGGCTAGCAAGAGGCCGACCAATGCAGGTAGTTTATTATTAAAATAATGGTTTTGAAACTTATAATAGTAAGAAAATATTTTTTGAAATCATTTTTCGATTTGCCTTTATAAACATCTCACAATCAGATCAGGATCTAGAAATGAAAAAATCGCACTTTTTGGCCTCTCGACGAGACCCCATGTAATTTTTGGCAAAACCTTCACGTGCTAAAATTCAACTTGATTGAATACTAATTTGTGACTTTAATTGAGACCATGGGTTCCGTAGTCTTTACCTGAGGACCCTTTGAAGTCGCTCTTGCCGCGAGACCGATTACAATACTTTCCCCATGCTTCGCATTGGATAAAGTAAAAAAAAATATTTATGAAAAATTATTTTTCACTAAAATTTGTGATAAACATTTTAGAAAAACAGTTCATTTCTAACCTTTTGTTAATTTTTGTTGTTTAAAATTTTGATCATTTCTTAAAAAATTTTTAAATCAAAAAATTTTAGATAGAGTGTCCTCCAATTCTATTATTTAATAAACATTCCGGTCTCTAAATCTAGTCCTATTTGCAGTGGCGTAACTATATCGTTGAGGTCCGTGGCAAATTCATCGGATGGGACCCTCCAGCGATTCTATGGTAACCGCGGCTCCGCGATCTGACGATGGATTTTTATACGAGGAGAAGTTGAAAAATAAGTTTCCCCTGTCGACTGTGGTCAGAGTTGTGTATGAAAGTCAAAAAATAGAATGAGACATTAAAGATATGACATACCTTTATTTTATTATTCTCGTACGAGTACGTTGAGACATTTGTCATATCGCTTGATAAGCTTCAAAAAGTCCTCCAAGAAAAATTCAGGGCTTTGCATATGGAAGAAGCGTTGAACGGCTATGGGCGAAAGTCGACACAGCAGGAAAACGCGCAAGTCACCGATACACCATTGGGTAGAGGTCGCTGCAAATCAAGCAGATGGCGCTGTTGCAGTGTCTGCGCAAAGCGGAGACCAGCCTCTCATTTGAGCCCCGGTAGGTATGGAGAGAAGGTGCGTTTTGAATTCGTGGTCAAAGGAGGAAGTGAGAGCGGTTATCCGCTATGAATTGGCACGTGGAGTATCAGGAACAGAAATTGGGAATTGGAATTTGGAATTGAAATTGAATTGAAATTGGAATTGCGCCCGGGAAGGCGCTTTGGAAGCAATACGGAAGTGAAACAAGCCGTTCAACGCTTCTTCCGTATGCAAAGCCCTGATTTTTTCCTGGAGGGCTTTTTGAAGCTTATTAAGCGATATGACAAATGTCTCAATGTACTTGGTACCTATGTGGAAAAATAAAGGTTTGTTATATCTTTAATGTCTCATTCTATTTTTTGACTTTCATACACAACTCTGACCACAGTCGAGAGGGGAAACTTATTTTTCAACTTCCCCTCGTAGTACTCACCAAAATAAGACGAAAATGAAGAATACCATTTTTCGAGATTTCGATGAGTTTTCGAGATATCGAGTTTAAAAAATAGAGTTTTTTTTTATTTTTCAATTGTTTTAATATAGAATCCACCGAAACCGTAGTATCACGGGTTCCGTGTAGCCCCTATCTAACGATGGATTCTTTTAGAAACTAGTCAAAATAAGTAGGAAAGTAAAAAAAATTTAAACTACAAATTTGAATTGAAATTGAGTTTATGGACCTCAAATTGTCTTAAGTGAGCCCCAGGGCGTTGGCACTTTTCACTTTTAGAACTTTTTATAAGTTCGGTTCTATTCATCATCTCGGTTCATTTAGATAAAAAAATGGGTTCCCGAACAAACTTCGAAAGGTTCGGTTAAGATATATTCAGTTCGGTTCGTATATCTTCATTTCGGGCTGGTTTTTAGGCTTTTCAGAAATGGCAACTTTCACGGCTAGAATGTGACCGAGTTGCATTTACCAAATCGCGAAGCTCATGCAAAAAAATCATATCTGAGGCAAAGAAATCATTCGACCAGAGGATAGCAGACCGTCTCGCATCTTGCCCCAATGGAAAACGGGCCTTTTTCTCGTTACACAAGGCAATAAATAGAAATTTCGCGTCCCCCTCACTTCCGCCCCTCTTTCACCCAAATGGTTCAGTAGCCACGACCCCCGCTGAAAAAGCCGAATCACTAGCATCCTATTTCGCAACTAACTCCACTTTAGATGACAAAGGGCTTAACCCGCCCACTTATACCCCCCAAACCAACCTCATGGGCAGAATAATTTTCAGGCCCCAAATAATCATAAAAGCCATTAATAAATTAAATTCCAAATCCGCCGCTGGCCCAGATAACATCCCACCAATTCTCATTAAAAAATGCGCCCCTGAACTTGCCCCTATCTTATCCAAGCTATTCCAACTCTCTTACGAATCGGGCATATTCCCCAAAAGCTGGAAAATAGCCAGAGTCACACCTATTCCTAAAAAAGGAGACACATCACAAATCTCTAATTACAGGCCTATCTCGATCACCTCTGTTCTTTCCAAATTAATGGAATTAGTCATAAACCAACACGTCCTTCATCACTTAGAAAACAATAAATTAATTCACGATAGGCAATATGGATTCAGACAAAATCGTTCCACAGGCGACATCTTAACCTATGTCACCCACACCTTGAACAATACTCTAGAGGCCGGAAAAGAAACCCTCGCTGTAGCCCTTGATATCTCCAAAGCTTTTGACCAGGTTTGGCACAAAAATCTTCTTGCCAAACTGCCAGCCTTTGGATTCACACCAACACTTCGCAAATGGATAGAAAGCTTTCTGACAAACCGAAGTATAAAAGTTGTGGTGGATGGAACATCATCTGAATCGTTCTCCACAAACTCTGGTGTTCCCCAAGGCTCTGTAATCTCCTCCACACTCTTCCTTATTTATATAAACGACCTTATTGATCAAACGGCAAACCCCACTCATTGTTACGCCGACGATAGCACTCTACACGGCAAACCCTCTCTCCCGAATAATCGAATCAATATTGCCTCCTCAATTACTCTCGACCTAGACAAACTGAATAAATGGGGCTCTCAAAATTTAGTTAACTTTAATTCAAATAAGACTCAATGTTGTCTAATTTCTAGGCGCGAAAATAGAGATTTCCCTGATATTCACTTCGATTCGAATACCCTGAAAATGTGTGACAGCCAATCCATGTTGGGCGTCTCTGTCGCATCTGACCTGTCTTGGAATGAACACATCTCCTCTGTGGCGAAATCTGCAGCAAGGAAGATTGGCTTCTTATTCAGGTCCAAGCGATTTTACAAACCCCCACAACTTCTCACCATCTACAAAGCCCAAATCCGCCCCTGTCTCGAATATGGCTCTCATCTGTGGAGAGGAGCCTCAAAATATTCTCTTGCTACCCTTGATGCAATTCAGAAACGAGCCGTCAGGCTAATTGACGATTCTACCCTCACCGACTCCCTCGACTCGCTAGCTCATCGAAGAGATGTCTCTGCCCTTTCCCTTTTCTATAGATACTATCACGGCAGGTGCTCTGACGAGATAAAATCAATAATTCCCCCAAAGCATGCTTTGCACGCAGCACACGTTTTGCCGAATCCCAACACTCTTTCGCGGTCAAATTGGAAAAGTGCCGGACCACTTCATTCGCGAATACATATATCCCCATGACTTCAAGGAACTGGAACTCTCTCCCAGCCTCTATCTTTCCCAGCACCTATGATCTTCAAACCTTCAAAACCAGGGTGCATAGACACCTGCGTCTACACCCTCTCTCTTAATCAACTTTCCCTTCTCTTCGGTAATGCAAGGGTCTTTCGAGATCCATAGGGGCTACATCTTTACTGGTGCACCCCTTCTTGCATTCGATTGCATTAAAAAAAAAAAAAAATAACGTCAACCTAACCACCTAAAAACCAGCCCTAAATGAAGATATACGAACCGAACTGAATATATCTTGACCGAACCGGCAACGACTTTTACATATTCGAATTTTTTGGGCATTTACTAATTATTTTTTAATTAATATTTATTTTTGGATTTGAACCAAACTGCGTTGCTAATCCTTCATCAGATACAGCCGCCACACGGAGCCCGTGATACTACGGTTTCCTTGGTTTCTATAAAAAAAACATTTGAAAAATAAATTTAAAAAACAGTATTTTTTAAACTGGATATCTTGAAAACTCATCGAAATCTCGAAAAATTGTATTCTTCATTTTCGTCTTATTTTGGTTAGTACTATAAGAATCCATCGTCAGATCGCGACTCCACAGTTTACGTAGAATCGCCGGCCCTCCCTCAATGTAAAAAAGGTAAATCAACGTTGTAGTTTCTTTTTAATAATTCACTACATAAAAGTACGTACAAAAGCTATTATAATTATTATGTGTATTTTTCGTTGATTTTCTAGTAACTTTTAATTTGTGTCTGTACTTTAGTAAGTAATTTAAATTAATTGAATACAAATCTAATAAAATTTACTAAATTAAGTAATAATAAATGTTAGGATCCTCATGTACTCGCGGCCCACTCGGGCCGGGGACCCGTTGCATTTTGCCTGTCCTGCCACCCTATTGTTACGCCACTGACTGTTTGTAAGGAGATAATGAGTATCATTCAAGCAAGCAAAATGAATCTATTAAGAAATTTTCGGATTTCTAATTATACATTATTTGTTTGTCATTTGATTCTCTATTCATTTTGTATTTAATTATAATTCCATTTTTGAACCAGAGCATTAACTATGCCCGAAGATGAGAGAGTTATGAGAATGAATTGCCTACGTCATCGAGAGAAAATCAACGATGTCAACAATTGGATGAAATCATTTCTGAAAGCGATGGGTTCATTAATCGAAGAAGACGGGGATGAGGTTTTGCCAACAACCATGCAGCCAGTCACTCTAGATGATTTCGATGAATATTTAGCCAAGTAAGTATAACTTAATTTTTACTTTACCATACAGGGTATGGTATATATTTAAATTTGGCATATATATTTGAATCGGTCATTTCAAAAACCACCTAAGGCACACAATCAGAACTTTTCAGGAATCAATAAAAACTGTGTAATTCACAAGCAAACTATTTTTCAAGGAATTTTTTGGGATGAATATAGTGTTTGGACTTAAACAGTTTGTGAATATCGAATAATCTTTATAAATGAATAATAAATCAAAAAAAAAAGATAAACTATTGTTGACTTATGTGGTTTTAGCACGAAACAGGGTTAGGTGGTATTAAATTTGAACAAAACAATCATATTATTGAATATGACTTGTGTCGTTTAAGCAATGAACGATAACTTTGGCGTACTGTTTGAAGAGAAAGGATTCTACTCACGTGCATGATTTTTACTCAGATTATGGCTTTACCTTTAAGAAAGTGTTCGCGACAAAAAAAGCATGTTTGGAAAAATCTTGACTTATGTGGTTTTTGAAATGACCGATTTATTCATTTATATTGTTTATGTTTATTTGCATCAAGCATAGGACAACCTCATTGATTTCTCTTTATTTTTTATTGTTGTTCCATTGTTCCACTCCATGGCTGATCCCTCCAATTTTTCTCATATTTTTTTTTTTTAATTTTCACCTCCAGCTTGTTCCTAAGTTTTTTTTTTCAAATTTCTGTTCTACTAAGCAAATCCTAGGCCTTCATTTTTCTTCCATTTCTTCAATTTTAATAAAGTATTTACCTAGCCAAATGTTTCTCAAAGGGTGTGCTCAGGCGCACCAGTGCATTCGGTGACATTCCTAGGTTCGCCCTACGAAATCCTAGACAGTATGTGTGGCGTTATTATTTAAATGATTTTTTAGTTATATTTTATTAGCATTTTGTGTATAATGTGCCTACGATTTGTTGAATGACTTCAAGTTTGCCAGTACTTCAAAAAATTTGAGAACCATTTGACCTAGCCTTTTCGTTTGATAATTTACACTTTTAGTTCTACTCCATCCTCCAATTTACACTTTTAGTTCTACTCCATCCTCCAAATATTTATAATCCGGCGTATTCCTATTCACCTCCAAATCTCTACACCCTACTTTATGATTGATCTTATCAGGGTTTCTAAGAGTAAATTTTCTTTTTAAAGTTAGCAATCCGGACTAATTAACTACCCTGTGAGGTGAACCCCTCTAATATATGTATAAACGCGCTAAACATTTCACTGAAATTTAAATCTTTATTTGTAAAATTTCACGGTCTAGTTAGAGAGAGATTCACTTCACAGATTAGCTAATTGGTCAGGATCGCTATAATTATGTCACTCGGATTCGATTCCCGGGGCGGATAAAAACAACCCTTCTGAGATATAATTAAAAATAATCCATTCCATGTCGGATCTAATAGATGAGACCCTCTTGTGATTTTCTTAGAAAATTTAAAATCTTTTTCTATCTCAACTCTTATGTTTGTAGAATTCAAAAAATTAAAAAAAATATCAACATGTGAGGATATTATTGCCAATCATTTTTTGTTTTCGGACCTAATAGTGTTTAGATTTAGACTCCTTCCTAACAAAACATTACACATTTATGGACACCCACCCTTGTGTCCTGAAAATTTATGGATCTATTGGGACAACACATATAAAAAATAAATCTTATTCTATCATCATTTGTCAAAAATTACCAACTATTTTCTACTAGGTTTATACATTTTTGAAATGAGATTTGAAATGTTAAATCTGAAATTTCTTAATATTTAAAAGATATACTAATTGTCTCGCTATCAAATGAAGAATCGTTTTTTAATTGAAATTCACTTGCAGGTATATTGGGGATCACCACAAATTGGCCTTATTGCTCGACTATGACGGAACTTTGGCGCCAATTGCTCCTCATCCCGATTTGGCCATTCTACCTCCAGAGACTAAGAAAGTTCTTGAACGCCTTTCGAATATGTCGGATGTTTATATTGCAATTATCTCTGGCAGAAATGTTAGCAACGTCAAAAGTATGGTAAGTTTATAGATTAAATATTGAATAGTCTGTTTACCATTTAAAAAATAATTTCTTTTAGTAGTGTAGGTTTTAATCTCTTGGCGATTAAGCTACTTGTTTGTAAAATGCTTTTAGAAATGAATAATGCTTTTGAGCGCTGTAGCTGTTGATTGATGTGTTGCATCAGTTCGGAGAGAACTGTGGCCGTGGTCGCCACCGTTCTATATTTAGTTCTTCAAATATTGATATTGATTTTTAGGATTCCTGGTAAAAATTGAAACCCGAATTCTTATCTTTGTTGTACTATCTGAAGTCCCCTCTGACACATGCCTGTAACTTCTAAACCAATAAAGCCAGAAACTTGAAATTCCATGTGTAGTTAGATGCAAATAGTTGAAAGTCGTAAAAAAAAATGAGACCTCACCTTATACATAAGTGTTAATAAAAATAAACTCATTTGGCCATCCACATAACTTTATCATACACCTGCTCCCTCTATTATATTTAATATTTTTGTCCACTGGAAATAATGACTCTGTTTTTTATTTCAGTAAATTTCAGCTAACATGTTGTTTTAGAATTGAAAATTTTATAAGACAGTCTCCCCCCCCCCTCCATTTTGAGCCCATTAGCAATTAATCATATGTCCTTTTAAATATGAGGCTCTTCTATTGTAAATATTAGTTTTATTCGAATTTTTTTGGAAAATTTTATAATTGTAAATTATTTCCACCCCTCCCCCCTCCCTTGGTCCACTATCAATTTAACACAGTGAGTCATAACATAAGGTCGTATGTGAGGCATAATATGGGATTTTTTGTACAAATAGATCAAAAGATTTAGGACTTATATTGGTAGTTTTATTTTATGAAACCCCCTATTTTGAAAAATCATAAGTTTCCTGTATTTGTTTCGATCGCGAATCGAATGCAGATGATTTTTGTCAAATATTAAGTGAAAATAATATCCGAATTGATATATTTCTAACTTGAAATAGTGAAGTTAATTTTCTCATTAATATATCAAAGAATAATTAACATATTAAATTGAAAGTTTTTTACCAAGAGTAGCAGAATTTTTATATATTGAAGGAGACAATAAATTAATTCCTGTGAATCCATTGTAATAGACTGATGAAGAGGGCAAAACCCTCGAGACTAGTCTCGTTATAAATAAATAAAATTTATAATTCCAGCAGAAGACACACTCTTTTATTGTCTCCTTCAATTAACATATTAACGAGAATTGTTTTTGATGTCGCTTTTTAAACAAAATATATATCGCGAGACTACTGCTGGTTGAAAAATTAATTAATGGCAAACACCTAACACACGTGTTAACAGATCGGGCGCTCTGGACTGGAAGTTTGAATATCTAACATCTCAGATTTCAAATTCATTTGGTGATCCATATCAGTGTTTGATATAAAAAGTCTCATGCGGGCCAATCGCGAAATGATGCTGGATTATAGCCAAATGGATCACATCTTTTTCAATCTCTCTTGGTCCAGACTTAAGACTCAGCAGACTCCAATAGCTTCAACCAGCAGTAGTCTCGCGATATATATCTTGTTTAAAAAGCGCAATCAAAAACAATTCTCGTTAATGTGTTAATTATTCTTTGATAAATTAATGAGAAAATTAACTTCACTATTTTGGTCTCCGAAGGAAATAATTACTCTTTTTTTATTATAGGACCCTTATAAAGTAAATTCTATTTTTCTTAGTTTTTTTAGTTTGAAAATTTTATAATTTTAATTTTTTAAGAACGTTTCCCCCTCTCCTTAATTTTGGTTTCGATTCCAATCTAATTACAAAAATCTCAATACAAAAAACCTAAATGTCAAATTTTGTTTTGATATTCACACTAGTTTTTGACCTAGAGCCTCAACATAAAATTTGGTACTAACAGACATTTTGATAAAATAAATAATATCTCATAAAATATAATTTTTTCGATGTTCAAAAAAGTTACTAAATTTGTTAATAGTAAAACTACTTATGATGCATTTGGTATAATAAAATTTAATTGGTCTCTCCATTTTAATCTTCAAAAATTATATTATAAAAATTTGATGATAATTCCAGGTTGGAATTGAAGGAATTACTTATGCTGGAAACCATGGTCTGGAAATTCTTCACCCAGATGGAAGTCAATTTGTACATCCGATGCCTCTTGAATATGAAGATAAAGTTACTGACCTTCTCAAGGCACTACAAAAGGTATCTATGTAAGAACATGCTATGGCGAGACTCTAGAACTAGAGTTTAGATTAAATAATATAAACTCACTAATTAATTCAAACATTATGAGCAGATCAGTAAAGTAGGAAAATAAGTTAAAATGATTTAATTTAAAAAAGTTAAACAAAAATGTGTTTTTCTCTCTGTAATAGCCCTAGTAGCACAATGTTTCAAACTATATAGTAACCTATATAGATTCTGAACCTGATAGGCACGATATGGTTACTAGATAGTCTGAAACATTGTGCTACTAGGAGCGATTTTAGAATTTTTTGTTATTAAAAACTAGCTGTGAAGCCCGTCTTCTTGCTGGCCAGGCGGCTATGCCCCCTGGATTCTGTGGTGCGTTTTGAAATAATAATTTAAATTTCCTAATTTAATACATTGTATTTGTCATGAACTATTAATGGGTTTTAAAATAATAATTTAAATTTCATTTTTAAGATTTTCAAACACGTTCTTTCCTTATGTAAGGAATAATTTTTTGAAGAAAATTTATACTTCGTATATTTAGCTCCTTCAATTTTTTGAGTAGGTCCACTTAACCTTCTTGTATTAGTAGTCGTTTTTTATTTATTAGAGAATTTTTATTTTCATTACAAATTAACTACAAGTATTGAATTAATAATATTGTAGGGGGGGGGGGTTTCACTTTAATTGGCTCGCAGTGGTCAAATAACACACGTATTTATAAGTAAAAGTATTTATTTACAAAAGGGGGTTTACATATCTTCGTCTAGGGGTAAATCATCTTAAAACATCTTAAAACATCGTTAATTAATATATCATATTTAGTTACTCAAATCAACAACCATCTTTAAGCAACTCTCGTTTTCAACTGAGAACTAGCTACTCTCGTTGTTAACTCACATTCACACAGCATATGAGTGGTGCGGAGATGCACTGTCAGTCAACATCCCATCAAAACAAGTTGTCATAGTATTATTTATGACAGACAGCTTTTAGCCTGACTATAAAGTTCTTAGGGACACTAGCCTGCGATCTATACAGGGCTTGGAACCCAGAAGATGGCCCTTCAAAAGGACAACGGACCCTTGACTGGCACATGCTAACCATATGCTTTTGGCAAAATAGAAATTATGAAAGTTCATTAAAATAATTTCCCACAATATATACCATAATATTTTTGAGTTCTTTATTTGACACTTATATCCGATAAAAAAATGTATATTTTTGTTAATACCGGTATTTTATATCGGTATTAACAAAATTGTCGGTATTAATAATACCTGTATTGGAAAAGTCGATATTTTAACATTATCTTTAACCATATCTTTAATTACTCTCTCTGCTTAAATTTATTTCGAATTATTAATTTATCTCACAGGTGTGCAAACACGGAGCCTGGGTCGAAAATAAAGGACCTCTGCTCACTTTTCATTATCGAGAAACCCCGACCAATTTAAGGCCTACGTTGGTGGCCAAGGCTAAGAAACTCATAGAGGGAGCTGGTTTTCGAGCTGGTCAAGCTCATTGCGCCTTGGAAGCAAAACCCCCTGTCCAATGGAATAAAGGCAGGGCCTCATTTTATATTCTCCGGACTGCATTTGGAGTTGATTGGATCGAAAGGATACGTATTATTTATGCAGGAGATGATAAGACGGATGAAGACGCAATGCAGGTAAATATTTTTATAATCAATTATTCTTATACATAATAACAGTGGCGTAGTACCGTGGAGCAGTTGAAGCAGTTCCTTCAGGCGCTCCAATCCTCAGGGCGCAAAATTACAAAGGGCAAAATAACAAATTTGTAAAAACATTTGTATTAATTTTTTTTCCGATTTGCCAGATTTTCTATAAAGTACCTAAAAAAAATTTTTTTTAGATAAATTGGTAAAATTATAAACTGATAATTGAACCCATGAAAAATAACAGATATAAAATATTTCCAATTAAAAGGCTGATGATGAAGGTCATATTCTCGAAACCATGGGCGTATCCAGGGGGGGGGGGGCGACCCCCCCATACAGGCCCGTGCCTGGCGGGAGTGCAACACGTGCGTCGCACGCAGAGCCCAAAAAACGGCGGCCAAATCGACAGGGAATTTATAACAATTTTTTTTTTTATTTTTATGAACTTAAAATATGAGATATGAAATTTGTAAAAAAAAAAACATATATTTTTTTAAAAAATTTTAAAATTGAAAATAAAGTTCAATGTGTGTGTGTGTGTGTGGGAGGGGGCATGTCTGACCCCCCCCCCCCCCCCGAGCTTGGACAATTCGATCGCGACACACTTTCGAGATAAAAAGTAGATCTTATATACATCGGCCACCTTATATACATTCTCCCCCCCCCCCCATAAAAAATTCCTGGATCCGCCCATCCGCCCTTGCTCGAAACTATAGTCTCAAATATATTACATATATACAGAGTGTTCAAAAAAATAGAGGTCACGGATTTAAAGGTGGATACTACATCTCAAAACAATAAAAAAAAGTTCATATAAACATCTGACCGGAAATGCCTAGTTTCAGACCTATAGCGATTTTTATAATATATTTCTGTATATGTTTTTATATACAGCCTCACTGGAGGTGGAGGTATCTCCTCAATATTAATTAAAAAAAAAATTAAAAATCCAGTATTAAACATGCTAGTAGATGTTTAATTTAGTTCTCACAAGTTATGAGCGAAATTTTTTAGATATGTAAATATATATATATATATATTTTATAGTATATACCTATATATTATATATATCCTCCCTTTATCAATGAAAAAATTGCCAAATTCAGTTGGTTTATAAAATATAAGTTAATTTTAATCCCTTCTATGGCAAAATGGATAAGTTATTCCTCAAGGCAGGAGTAGTCAATCTTTTTTGAGAGAAATTGCGCAATTTTCATAAGCTTGGCGGGTGCAACGATAGGTATATAATAACATAATAAAAAATTTAAGATTCCACTTACAGGTTCCATAGAATCTTTTTTTTTATATATATATATACCTATATTTATATAAATCAATTTTTCAGAAGAAAATGAACAATAATAAGTTAAAATGAATATGTTGATGTTTGGAGATCTGATGAAAGCTTTTTTATGATGGGTAGGGTTATATGATATATAGGGAAGATGTCTGATTTGAAAACTTTCTCAATTTCTTTTTTCTCGGGTAGTGTTGCTCTCTCGATGCTTATAATGATCCTAATTTCTAGTGATTTTAACTTGAAAAAATATTTTAAAAATTCAAAAATAAAAAAGACTTCATTTTAGTTGAAATCGTATAAAAAGAGAAATTGGCTTTCATGTGCTTAATAATAGTGATAATTTGATGAAAATAATCATTTAAAAATTGAAAATTATATGGCAAATTTATTGGATCCTTTTGAATTTAACAAATAATGAAAATTGAAGAAATGTATAATAATGTAAAAGGAATATTACGGTCTCCAGGATTCTATGTTGCCATCTAATACAGAGTCCAACGTGAGTGTGGACCAGCAATATGACCCAGCAAATTGATTTTTTTTTTTTATGATAATGATGAGAGAAGGAGTTACACCAAAAAGGTGCAACCCCTAAAGGCCTCGGTTGGCCCCTCCATCGTGAAAAGAAGAAGAAAGAATTTTATTGGTTGGGCGGAGGTCGAAGGTATCTGTGGATACGGGTCTTAAATAGCTGAAGGTTATAAGTCGCGGGAAAGATGGTGGCAGGGAGCGAGTTCTAGTCTCTGAAGGTCATAGGGATAAAATAGTTGGCTAAAGCGCTTGTTCGACTGCAGAGATGTGGAGGGAGAGTCGACATCAGCCATCAAATGCTGGTTTCATTTGGTTTTCTGAAGGCGTTCAATTTGCGGGTGCACGTGCACGGAGTAAGCTAGGATAGTGTCTCTGCACCTCAAAACGGCCTTTCGCCAATAGATAAACCAGGTCAGCGTGGTGTCTAATGATCAAAAAAAGAATTCTAAATTGAAATGTGTATAGAAATAAAAATTATATTTGTGTGAGCGTGAGGATTGAGAAAATTCAATTATCAACACCTAAATATTTTAGTAATGACTTGATTTATCATTATTTCGATTTCATAAATTTATACACTTATGCCTGTAAAAATTAATGAATTCTCCACAAAATGTTGAAAACAAATTGCTCCAGATCCCTTCCAAAAAGCTTTTTATGTTAATTCCTATATTATATTTTGTAAAAAAGGTGTAGCTGCATGTTAATTAAATAAATGAATAAATAAATAAATATCAGCAACGAGCCGCACCGATTTTAATTGCTCCAGAGCGCTGATGAAAATCTAGCCAGAGGCGGCGTTAGGCGTGGGTGACATGGGCCACCGCCTACGGCCTCGCGGTCCGAGGGGCCTTGCGCAGCGCAAATACGCATAACTCGAACTCAACGTAAAAATTAAAAATTTATTCATTATAAAACGATAAATATATACATAAAGTAGCTACGCCACTGCATATATCAATGTTTATTATAATTCATTTCTATTGTCTACGAGCCCCGTCCCATCTCAATTGGCCCACCAATATTTTTTCTTTTTAAATAAAATTATGCTAATTCATTGTAAATTTAATTTAAATATTTATTTTTATTATCATTTGGAACAACATTTTAAACAATTTAAAACATTTTATTGTAACATTTAACTTAAAATTATTTTTTAATTTTTAAAAACAAGGAAAACATACAAAATCCAAAACCTTTACCACTGTGTGACGTTGCCTTTATTTTTAATTACGGCTTGAATTATTTTGGGCAACGTAGGTACTTATTAAGTTTTGACACTCATCTTGAATGAAAGTATCCCAAATATTTTGAAGTTTGTGTTTTAATTCGACTACGTTTCTAGCTGGTTGTATTCGTAATAGCTTTTTCATTGTGTGCCAAAGAGTTTCTATTCGTGACAAGTCGAGACTGCTTGCCACCCATTCCAAAATGGAACATTATGATCAGAAAGCCATTTTCTTGATGTAGGTATGGCAGGCCGCCCCATCTTGTTGGAACACAAATTATTATTATTCTGCAATGCATCTGCCATTGTTAGAAGTAACGATTTTTTTAAAATCTCTAAATATTTATTGGTGTTTACAATTCCATCAATGAAGTGAAGTTTTCCAACACCTCAAGCAGACATTGAACCCCATACCATAACTGAAGCAGGAAATTTTACTTTCTTTTTTAAACAATCTGAATTAAAAGCTTCATTTTTCTGACGAATAACTCTGCTTCGATTGTCCCCAACACAAACTTCAAAACGAGACTCATCACTCCAATGGACACTATTCCATTCATCACTCGTTCAATTAATGTGACTTTTAGTCCATTTAAGCTGGTTTTTCTTTTGTTTTAGTGGCTTTTCTTTCGCCTAAAAAAAATTAGGAAAATTACAAAAAAAAATTTTGGAATAAGTTGCAACAAAATTACCTTGTAAGTTTTAAAACCTAACTTAAGGGCTTCTCTATGGCACGTGGATCTTGAAACACTTCGCCCCACATTACGATACGCTTCAAAGAACAGATAATTCACCATAGTTCGAACGCCTGTTTTTTCTAATAATCTTCTTCAATGCCCATCTATCAGCATCTGATATTTTGGATTTCGACGCATACCGAGGTTTTGTAGCTATTGTACCCGTTGTTTTATAAACTCGAATAATATTTCTGACATTAAACTTTGATAAATTAACTAGATCGCCAATTTCCGCGTTTGATTTTCCCTTTTTAAATAAATTGATAATAATTGAGCGAATTTTTTCATCAACAAACTTTCCACTAGTCATTTTTACTAATAATAAACAAAACAAACTTTCTTTTGTTGGAAAAAGTCAAAGCCTACTTGATTATTTCACATATTCAAAGATTCTTAAAAAAAAAAATCGTGAAAAGCAAAGAACTATTTTTTATATAAAAATATGTTTTTAACAATTAAAAAATAATTTTAAGTTAAATGTTACAATAAAATGTTTTAAATTGTTTAAAATCTTGTTCCAAATGATAATAAAAATAAATATTTAAATTAAATTTACCGTGAATTAGCATAATTTTATTTAAAAAGAAAAAATATTGGTAGACCAATTGAGATGAGACGGTGCTCGTATAACCAAGTTGAGGCTTTAGGATCCTGTATGTAATTGAGTCGATTAATTTTTACTTTTTGTGAAAAATTGTAATATTAAAATATTATTTTTCGTTGTTATTATTTGTAATAGGCTCTAAAAGGGATGGCGGCGACCTTCCATGTGGCCCCTTCATATATTGTAAAAACGGCAGCTGAAAGGCGTCTTCCTAGTACTGACAGTGTTCTAACAATGCTCAAATGGGTAGAAAGACATGTTGGACGTCGAGAAATCCGCCAAGAATCGGATTCTGGATCTGGAAACCACCGACGTAGTAGCTATAGTAAAAATCAAAATAAATCCCGTGTTAAGATGGAAATGTCATACGTTCATAATAATACTAATAACACTAATAATAATAATAATAGTACACTTGATGACCCTGAACAATAAGTATTGTTTGTTTTCACTGAAATCACACAATATTTTAAATTAATAAATATTTAATTTAATTTTTTATTCTTACTAGCTGGGTACAAATGTTTCATTTTTTAAGTAAGATAAACAAACATACAAATTCAATGTAAACCCTTTTTATTTCTTTAAGCAATTGACATTATCTTTGATCTCTTTTCATCTTTTAGGAAGTAATTGTATTCCCATAATAAGGACCTATTCCAATAATGCTGTTTCACTTAACAGATATCGACAAAAGGAATAGAGCAAAGTGAAAAAAAAAGAATACATTTGCGCCTATTCGTTTATTTTTTCTGTCTCAAGAAAAAACTAAACTTGACATTCTTGTAATTTTTACCTCATCTTTTTTACCCTTCTTTCTTAATTCTCATACTGCTAATTTTTCGTGAACATTTTTTTTTCTATTATACTTTACAGGTTTTTATTGGATGAATGAATGAAAAAGAAAATCAATTTTATTTGTCATAAGTAGAGACCGGATTTTTATGAAGTAAAAAGTGCCAAAATATGCAGTTAAAAAGGCTGAAATATGCAAGTAATATGCAGAATACGCTGAAATATGCAAATCTATAACCTGATCACTTTACTAATTTACACACACGAACACTCAATGGCCACAATGGGCTATAGTTACCGAAGGCCATTAAAAAAAAAAATAAAGAAATAATTAAATAATTAACAAAGGATCTCAAAAATAATTAAAATTTGATTGTAATTGTGAATAACTTATGTTTACAAGTATTTTTTTAATTATCTTCATGTTAATATGTCTACGGTCACTTAAAATTGGTCCTCAGATGTGATAGGGGCAAATTTAAAGGAGCTTTATATATATATTTCTTCATTTTTTTACTTTCACATTTCTATAGATTATATTTTTATTCATTCTCCGAAAATTTTCTTTTAAAAAATCTGTATTTGACCCGAAATAGGAAATATTTGACAAAAAAAATCCTTCAAATATGCAATTTTATGCAATATTACTCAAATATGGAAAAATATGCAGCATAAAATTTAACCTACAGTATCCTAGATGCATGATTCGGATAGATAATTGATCCCCTGGGTCGTATGTGGCTGCAAACAAAATATGCAATTGCATAGGAATCCGGTCTCTAGTTATAAGTATATTGCTCAATTATAAATGAATGATTTCTCAATTTAAAATCCAAAATATATTAAATGTTTTTTTTCTCGGAAACTAGATATAAAACTCAGGATTGAAGAGAAGGAACTCCAAGGATGATTAAAAGGATGATCCCAATAAAAGGAAGATTTATTGGAAACTTTATTATTATTATTATTTATTGATTCCTTAAGTATATGCCCTTTTTGGGCTTAGGTACATACTTTACATTTATATTTACATATAATTCGAATTTAGGGAAGGCGGTGTTGGTTTAAGTCAGCGGTCGGGGAACCGGGGTAAATTACCCCAAATGGGGTAAAAATGATCTATCGGCGGTAAGAAGGACATTTTTAAAAAAAAATTATTTTATAAACTATTATAGTATTGTTAGTTTGATAGCTTTAGAGCTTAAAAGCGTGTGAATTATGTTAATGTTTACAATTTTTATTTACTTACAGAGAGTTTCCATGTAAATTCCAATTAATTCAATAAATAATAAATAAGTGCCTGGAGCACCGAGCGATGCTCGGTAACTTTTTGCTTCTAAATAGCTTAAGTTTCAAATTTCAAGGCTCTGCGACTTTCCGAAGACGAGATATGAACGATTAAAATATTTATTTTCCGACATGACTAATTTACACCCCTTCCCTTATTTTGACCCTTTTAAATCATGAACAATAAGGAGGTATGAACCTTCGAATTGTCGGATTTTTTAAGAGAATAAAATTATTTTAAAGAAAAATACCTTTATTTAATCAAATTGGCAAATTCTAATATATAATAACATTTGTAATGATCTATTAGTGCAATTTAAAATAAAAAAACAAAACAATTAATTTATTAAAAATAAATTGAAAGAAACGTAATTATAAATTTTTATTCCAACAACCACCTGTGAATAATTATTTCAATTAACAAAAAACCCATGAAAAACAACTTATCCGAAGATGAGACCTAGATAGATCGAATTGTCAACACAAAAACCCGCCTAACCCGTGAATTTCATCAAAATCGTTAGAGCCCTTTTTCGTCAAACCGATTCTAAATATATATATTCAAGAATTGCTCGTTTAATATAAAAAGATAAGATACATTTACCTGGCTTTTTTTTTGCTTTTCATGTAGGAGTAATAGCGACCTATGGAAAAATATTTTGGGGTAATAGCTAAAAAAGTTCCCCGACCTCTGGTTTACGTGAAACATAATTAAAATTATATTAGGTTGAAGTTGGTGGTGTTTCTCAAGGAGAAAAAATAAAAATACAAAGATTTTTTTTCAAATTTACTCTATATATTTCGAGCTCTTGACTCATCATCAGGAGAACATTGACTGAATTTAAATAAATTTTGTTCATCATTTTATCTTCAGTCAATGTTCTCCTGATGATGAGTTGAGAGCTCGAAATATATAGAGTAAATTAAAAAAATCCTTGTATTTTTATTTTTTCTCCTTGAGAAGCACCACCAACTTTAACCTAATATAATTTTACATATAATTATTCCCTTTATAACTCAGTATATTTACATTTTTTTCTCTTTATTCCCCGTAAAGTTAACATCTACCAGACTCCACGTGTCTCTTGTTATTCGTTTTGATGTTTTTATTCTTATTGTTTCAGGAATTCCATTATTTCCAGTCCCTTCCTCAGTGATCTTCAAACTCTCTCCATGTATTTTCTTTTTTCCTTTCATCTTCTTCTCTTTTCGTATCTTCTGAGATTATATGTGTTTTCACATCTTGCTCTGGTCCAAATTTTTCTTTCGCCCTCCTTCACATTTTTCCAATCGAAATAGTTCTCTTTTCCAATTCCTTCCTTAATTCTTTTATATGTTGGGAAATATATTGCCTTTTTAATGCCATTGAATACATCTATTCTAGTCCTCTTGCAGCTCTTGTTCTATTTCTATTCCTAATTCTTAAACTACAAATTGTCATGATTAAGTTAAACTCGACTGATGAAGTTATCGTGTGTTTGTGTTTGTGTATTTTTTCATCATAGGCTCCACGGAGGAGCGCTTGATGTAAGTCATGATTTAAAAAATAAAATAATAAATAAACAAATAAATAGAATAAATAAACAAATAAACAAAATATATAAACAAACAAAACAAATAATAAACCAAATAAATAAATAAAACAAATATATAAAGTAATCCTGCCGAGAATGTGTCAGAAATAAAGTCTAGGCATAATCGTAGTCTAAAAACTCGACAACCCGATAGTATGCCTTTTTTTAGTAGTGTGCATGACCTCTCTTGGGGTGGTCCAATGCTTCAAAAGTTTTCGTGTTAACTCACAAAGCCAGATATAATTCTTAAACTACAAATTGTCATGACTTAATATTGAAAACTTTTATTTTTACAATTTTAAATCGAAGTTCCAGAGGACCTTCCCTCCTTCTTCAGGGATTCCTTCATTGACCCTTTGAACCCTGAAGAAGGAGGGAAGTTCATCCGAAACTTCGAATCGAAATTGTAAAAATAAGTTTCCAATAAATCTTCCTTTTTTTTTGTGAATCATCTTTCTAATTATCCTTGGACTGCTTTCTATTCGATCCTGAGTTTTAAAATGAAAAGATAAATACTCAGTCGATTGTTGGTTTATCGTTTGACCGATAAGTCATTGTGAAATTTAGTACAAATAGCATGCGTTGTGCTCTTTTTTGTGTACCGAGTGTATCAAAACTTAACCAGAAATAAAAAAAAAAAGTAATGACAAAAACCAACTAGTGTTCAATAACTGGAAGGAAACGAGAGCAACCTTCTTAACTTTTATCATGCCATAACATTTTATCATGCTCTCCATCCCCGAACAATAGATCATTCATGCCCGCATAGCTTTAAGTAAATATATATAATAATATATACATATATACAGGAGAGTCTCTTTTTATGCGGTAGATACGTTCCTCAGACAGTCGCATAAAAAAAATCATTAAATAGAGTGCAAAATTAAGGATAATTTCCATAATAATAAAAAAAAAATGATATTTATTTAATTTTGGAAGTTGAAACTTTTTTAATTTCCTTACTTAGAAAATTATTGTCGTTATTTGGTAATATTTACAATTGTTTGTGAACTTATTCAAAATCACTTTCTTCACTAGAAGAAATAGCTCATCAGATTTGTTCGTTAAGGCAGGGGACGGATCTATATAAAGGCTTCTAGGGCTTGAGCCCAGGCCGTCTAAAGTAAAGAAAATGATTTTTAAAAGGCACATGTTTGTAAATTATTTTATATTTAAATCGTTAACCTCCGATTAAATCATTAAAGATTATGCTCCTAAAAATAATTAAAAAATTAATTAAGCTATAAAACAATATAATATGTATACATTTTATGTAATTATTGTAAAATAAATAAAAAAATTATGTTCATGTTTTTTTCTTTTTTTACTGTATCCTTAATTTTTCAAGAACGGGGCCTCTAATATCCTCCAGGCCAGGGGCCCCCTAGAATATAGATCCGCCCCTGCGGTAGGGGAAATCAATAGTTCTTCTTTATAAATAGAATTAGCGTCAACTTCATGGTATGGTCAAGTATTGTAATCGTGCATGAAAAAAGTGTTTATTTCCTTCTTTATTTCGAAATATCTCAAAAACGGCTGAAACTATTTTGATTAAAAAAATTGAACGAAACCATGGAATTTCGCTCTACAAAAAAGCTCTAATAAGTGAACATCGAAAAATTGTCTTTTTCGAGATAACAAGTGTTTTGTCAAAATGTCTATTAGTCTGTGCGTTACCAAATTTTTGTAGACGAGCTAGCTCAAAAACTACTGTGAATATCGAAACCAAATTTCACACGTAGTTTTGATCCATTGAGATTAAGAGCTGATTAGATTTTGGTGCATATCGACTCAAAATTAAGGGAGGGGGTTAAAAATGAAAAATCTAGGCCATTTGAGCAAACTCAACAAAATTTTGTATACATAATCAGTGGACCCCAGAAATCTAAAAATTCAAAAACTAACCGCCCAAAATGTTCTGTGCATTTCATAAGCAGACATAAAATTCTTTAACTCAGGCTGAAATTTCAAGGCTCGTTCATAATTAGGATTATTATTAAGAAAATTTTAACTAAAATATAGGTATATCGTATATAATTTTTCCAATGAATGGGAATTCTCGAACAGCATAACTTCAAAACAGCATAAAATATTCCCCATATAAAGAGATTTGACTGTATATACATTATACATATATGTAAATTAAAACAAGCTTTCTTTATTTTATATTTTTATTGATTAAAATTGTTGTTGTTTTTTTTTTATTTTTTTTTAAATTAAGTACCGAAAAATTTCAGGCATCTAGTCAGAACATTTGAGAAATATGCGTTTGTTGAAATTGTTAATAATTTCTATTTATATATATTTTTTTATTAAAATAATTGAATCAAATAATTAATAAGATTGTTCTATTATAAACCCGTACCTGTCCTCGCTGCACCCGAAACAATTTCTATGTACCTAACTATATACTCGTAAGTATGCAAGTCGCGTGGGAAACATAGTTTTTTTATCACGTTATGGCCCAATTACCCCTGAAACTTCAAAATTACTTTTTATTAATATTTCTTTATTTTTTGTTGCCTTCAGCTCAATCAACAATGGTAAGAAATTATAAGCGCCAAACTGAATTAAATTAGGTTGGTTTTTTCAAGTTTACTCTATATATTTCGAGCTCTTTACTCCCAAATGCCCCCCCCCCATTAAATTACATCTCGGCATTTGCAGTTCATTTATTTGACCACAACCATTCACCTTCATCGACCAACCCCTTCCATTACATTTCATTTCAAAAAGCCGGAAATTAGACATGTTAGAATCACCTGAAATTAAAAAAGCCACATCCATCAAAATATTTTAAACAATCAAACAGACATTAAAACTTCACCAATGATTGATATTTTAATCAATGATATTTAATTTGAATTAAAAAAAAAAAAAAAATTCCCTAGCACTTGCACATCACATTGTATTGTTTACTGCTCACTTTACGGTACATACATAATATCGGCACCTTCCAACTACCCTTTCTTTATTCCCAGCTTAGGGTTTGTTCGCTTCTCCTGTTTATTCAGTTTTCCCACTTTGAGACCATCCCATTCTCTGATAATTCATTCATACCTACACTAACTCACAAATATGGTTACTGTCCATCATATTAAATAAATTCTGTTCATCATTTTATTTTATCTTCACTCAATATTCTCCTGATGAGTTAAGAGCTCGTAATATATAGAGTTAATTAAAAAAAAATCTTTGTATTTTAATTTTTTCTCCTTGTGAAACACCACCAACTCCAACCTAATTTAATTTTAACAATGTTTCACTATAAACCAACACCGCGTTCCCTAAATTTGATTTCAAAAGAAAATCCTACAAAAGTTTTTCAAGTTTTTAGAAGAGTGTTGCAACAGCCAAGGGCGTCATCTTGATGATTTAATTTTCAAAAACCAAAATTACATTTAATAAAGTTTATATTGTATAGGATTAAACACTTTTAAATATAATAGTCTTGTTTTCTTTCTATTTTCAAAAATGAATTTCTTTCTAGACCACTCTATATAAACCGTCTAGGGGGTCAGGTTGTCCGAGTGGCAATGGAAAAGATGATAAAATAAGTTTGATAAATAGGTATTTTTGTCAAATAAAATGATTCACATTTCGTTAAATGATACAGTGAATTTTAGAACAGACACCCAGAATTTAAGTGGCATTTATAGTTTTTTGCTAAACAGGTATAAGGATAAAAATAAAAAGTAAAAACAAAAAAATAATAATAAAAAAATTTTCAAAAATAAATGCAATTAGATGTTGAAAATAAAAATAGATTTCTAATGGATTTTTTCATCTAATAATAACTTGACTGGTGTCGTTGACATATATTTTATTAATGTATAAGTTTAATTTATTCGAAGTTGAGATTTTTGTATGTAGGGATAAAAGAAAAGTATTCTATTGTATTTTTATAAGAAGTGATTTCTGTTCTGTTTTGTATTGAAAAGGTTGTTATTATAAAGAGAAAAATTGTGTTTTTTGTGAATGTGCCAAATATCTTTTGAAAATTGTATTCTGATGGCCTTCAATGGTAACGAAGGTAATAAGAAAATTTAGACGAATGTGTGACATAACTATTTGGTAGGTAAACTATTGATACATGTTTGTTTTTGGATTCTGACTGTGCTTTTGTAAATTAATATCAAGAATGTTCTTATAATTGTAGAAGCCCTGAAGAAGTCGGCAAAGTCGACGAAACGTTGGTGGATAAATAAAAAAGTCACACATAAAAAACTTGTCCTTATTTTCCCAATATAAACTTTCAAATTATATAATAAATTACTATGTAATTAATCATACAGGCAGTGATTGTTTATTTATTCTCCTATTGTTGTAATTTTAAGTGTTATTGTTGTTTTCGTATGTCAGTCTTTTTAAGTTAATAAAACCCAAATTAAAGATTGTTTTTATATAATTCTTTACAATCTAAACGTTCATGTAAAAAACCAGCTTATCTTGAAGATTATAAAATATAATTTTGGAGTAGGAGAGTAGTATAATTAAAATTAATTACTATATAAATATATATACAATTTTTACTAGCTTAATAAGAGTAGATTAAAAGATGCTCAGAGTTAAATATAATTGAAAATGTCTTTTTGCCAAAAGTAGCAGAATTTTTATGAATTGAAGGAGACAATAAAAGAGTGTGTCTGCAGGAAAAGAGTGTGTCTGCAGGAAAATTAAATTTTGAATTTATTCATACGGGACTATAGTTTCGAGGGGCTTGCTCTCTTTATCAGTCTATTTTTCCAACAGAAGAGACACTCTTTTATTGTTTCCTTCAATAAATAATAAAATTATTAAATTTCTTCCAGAACTTAAGTGACTTGATTTAAATTTTTCGTTAAATTGAAGGGTTGGTTTTGTCACAAATATAATAAAACAATAATTTTAATAACTATTTGTATTATTTAATTGATAACTATACAGTTTCGGTCACCACTGGTCGACCATCCTCAGTAGTTCTAAAAATTGAATGTGAAAGCAATGGATATTCGAAACAATTTTTCAATAAAGTTCTAACTAAATATAGAAAAAAAATTAGTAACGGAAGTGATTAAAAAAGAAGATAAAATTATTAAAGGCTCCATCGCATATATTCATGATTTATCTGCGAAAATCTTGAGAATTCTGAATAATAATGACATAAAATTGGTACACAGTGTTGGCAGGCCACTCATGAACATATTCAATAATAAGACTCATCTTGAAAAACTTGATAAAATAGGGGTTATTTATGAGATGGTCTGTGATTCATGTAAAAAAGATAAAAAAACACACAAATATATAGGTGAGACTTCAAGACATTTGAGACAAAGAATTAAAGAACATATTTCATCGATTAATGGAAATAAATTGGTCTCCGCGTTATCCATTCATGCTATTGACAACGAGCATAGTTTCGATTTTGAAGAAATAAAAATACTAGATTATGGGAGAAATTGGACCAAGAGAAAAATAAAAGAATCTCTTTATATATTGAAGGATATCGATAATTGTGTAAATTTCAAAATGGATTCGGAAAACATATCAGAATGCTACAGTCTAATTGTGTCATTGTTGTGAGAGTGTTGAATTGATTTAGTATGTTGATTAAACAGGTATTGATTTTATAAGAAAAATGTAATAGGAAGATGTGTATTTTTTGATATTTCATTAATTTCATTAATAAAAAATAAAAAATAAAGAGTAAATTAACTTATAATGTGTTTCTAGAATGGATTATTTATAATGGATTTTTTAATTATATAATAATTGACTATGCAATGAGATAATTAGAAAAAAATAAAATTGAAAATAATATTTAATATAATCATTAATTCAAAATAGTTTCTAGTTCAGTGATAAACGTTTTTATAAATTGTTGCTATATATATATATATATGTGTGTGTGATTGTAATGAATTATGTGATGTATCTATATTGAAGATTTAAGAATGAATGTTTCATGTGAAATGACAAATTCCGGTTCTTGAACGAGATGTATGTATGATTTCAAATTATTATAAAAAAAAAAATTGTGTTATATAATTCTCTATAAAAAGAAAAAATGTAAATAAGTGTTTCATTTCAATTTTTAGAACTACTGAGGATGGTCGAACCAGTTGTGACTGTATAGTTATCAATTAAATAATACAAATAGTTATTAAAATCTATTGTTTTATTATATTTGTGACAAACTTGAATTGATGATTTAGATAAAAATGATGGGTAGCTAGGGCGGTTTTGTCATTTTTAAAATATGACAAAAAATTATTCATAATGATCAGTGAAAATAGTATGAAGTACTATTCTAAGCCGATTTAGATTATCTCGCAAGATATGCTAAGAATAGATTCCTCTAATTGCTCTCGAAGGGTATATAAGGGGAAGAGAGAGATTGGGAGAGAAGCGAGGGGGCAAGAGATAGGACAGTGTGTGGTGTTGGGGGGGGTAGATAGGGACAGAGTGGTTTTGGAGGGAGTAGATAGGGACAGTGTGTGGAGGGGGTAGATAGGGACAGTGGTGGGAGGGGAGATAGAATGAATATAAGGGGGAGTGATAGGGAGAATGCGCAGTGTACCTCAGGAAGTGGCGAGTGAAACATCGACTGTGAGTATTACAATATGGCCTCTCTACCTTCATCCACCCACTGAGCTGATTCCACCCTCACTAATAAACAACCATTCATCCCTTATATTAAAGAATTTTTTCTTTCTACTTATTATACTTTTTCGTAAATGAAATAGTGTTTGTGTATGTTTTCGGTAAAAGTGAAGATATTTTGTAGTTCTAATAACTCAATTTTTTAACGACAAATGTCTATTCTAAAAATAAAATATACCTACTTGCAGGTAGCTAATATCTTCTACATATTGTGTAGATATTTAATAATTTTGGCCATAAAAAGGTAAATCCTTTGGGACCAAAGCGTACACATTCATGAGTCCCAGGTTAGAAACGCATTCAAAATTTAGAATTGAAATTCATATGTTCGGTGACTTATTTGATAAAATTTGTTGATATTAAGGAGAGTTTCATAAAAAAATAAAACTAAATTATTTTTAATACTTGGGTAACGGGTAGGTGTGTACTTTTTTGTACTTATATAGAGAAAGAAGTTTAGACCTAGAATCATGTCCTATTCCTAATCCTATAACAATTTATTCCGTATTATCTTAAATCCTTATTCCTTCGAAACCGAAATGTTTCGCGAGTATATTTTTAATTGTTCGCGAGTTTAAGTGTGTACATCTGGGGTCAGAGTATTCCAAGTCCAGCAGCGAGACGTTGGCTATTAAAGTAAGATATCTTTATAATAATCTATTCTTATAATAAAGTAAGTAATAAATAGTCTAAAATTTTCAAGTAATTTTTTCGAGTTTTTCACAAAAAAGATCAAACAAAATAAATAAATAATAAAAAAAGAAAATTAAAACTTTAAGTTTAAAATCAATTTGTCTAAATAAATGATATATTTTTAATATAATTTTATTGCGAATATTTGTATAAAAATACTTTAAATTCACTATATTATTTTACTAATAATATCTTTTATCTATTTTCAGGTAAGTGGTCGTCCTACTAATATTAACATTTACTAGATTAAGTATTTGATTTTCTTATCTCCTGGAAAATCAAATACTTAATCTTTTTAGCCTTTTATCCATTTTCCAGTATATTCCTTACTCTTCCCATTTCGAAGTGAATCGCGAGTATATTTTTTATTGTGCGCGAGTGTCAGAGTGCTACTGTGGGATCAGCATCGCAGGTCAAAACACGAGACGTTGGCTGTTAAGGTAATATATCTATTTATTAGTCCATATTACTTTAAATTCACTAAATTATTTTACTAATAATTTCTTTTTTCTATTTCCAGGAAGGTGGTCGTCCTACTAATATTAACATTTACTAGATTAAGTATTTGATTTTCTTATGTCCTGGAAAATCAAATCCTTAATCTTTTTAGACTTTTATCCATTTTCCCGTATATTCCTTACCCTTTCCATCACGAAGTGAATCGCGAGTATATTTTTTATTGTGCGCGAGTGTCAGAGTGTTACTGTGGGGTCAGCATCTCAGGTCGAAACACGAGACGTTGGCTGTTAAGGTAATATAACTATTTAATATTCTATATTACTTTAAATTCAGTAAATTATTTTACTAATGATTTCTTTTTTCTATTTGCAGGTAGGTGTTCGTCCTTCCTACTAATATTAACATTTACTAGATTAAGTATTTGATATTCTTATGTCCTGGAAAATCAAATCCTTAATCTTTTTAGCCTTTTATCCATTTTCCCGTTAATTCCTTACTCTTTCCATCTCGAAGTGAATCGCGAGTATATTTTTTATTGTGCGCGAGTGTCAGAGTGTTCCTGTGGGGTCAGCATCGCAGGTCGAAACACGAGACGTTGGCTGTTAAGGTAATATTTCTATTTAATAGTCTATAATATTACTTTAAATTCACTAAATTATTTTACTAATAATTTCTTTTTTTCTATTTCCAGGTAGGTGGTCGTCCTACTAATATTAACATTTACTAGATTAAGTATTTGATATTCTTATGTCCTGGAAAATCAAATCCTTAATCTTTTTAGCCTTTTATCCATTTTCCCGTTAATTCCTTACTCTTTCCATCTCGAAGTGAATCGCGAGTATATTTTTTATTGTGCGCGAGTGTCAGAGTGTTCCTGTGGGGTCAGCATCGCAGGTCGAAACACGAGACGTTGGCTGTTAAGGTAATATTTCTATTTAATAGTCTATAATATTACTTTAAATTCACTAAATTATTTTACTAATAATTTCTTTTTTTTCTATTTCCAGGTAGGTGGTCGTCCTACTAATATTAACATTTACTAGATTAAGTATTTGATATTCTTATGTCCTGGAAAATCAAATCCTTAATCTTTTTAGCCTTTTATCCATTTTCCCGTTAATTCCTTACTCTTTCCATCTCGAAGTGAATCGCGAGTATATTTTTTATTGTGCGCGAGTGTCAGAGTGTTCCTGTGGGGTCAGCATCGCAGGTCGAAACACGAGACGTTGGCTGTTAAGGTAATATATCTATTTAATATTCTATATTACTTTAAATTCACTAAATTATTTTACTAATGATTTCTTTTTTTTCTATTTCCAGGTAAGTGTTCGTCCTACTAATATTAACATTTACTAGATTAAGTATTTGATTTTCTTATGTCCTGGAAAATCAAATCCTTAATCTTTTTAGCCTTTTATCCATTTTCCAGTAAATTCCTTACTCTTTCCATCTCGAAGTGAATCGCGAGTACATTTTTTATTGTGCGCGAGTGTCAGAGTGTTCCTGTGGGGTCAGCATCGCAGGTCGAAACACTAGACGTTGGCTGCTAAGGTAATATTTCTATTTAATAGTCTATAATATTACTTTAAATTTACTAAATTATTATACTAATAATATCTTTTATCTATTTCCAGGTAGGTGGTCGTCCTACTAATATTAACATTTACTAGATTAAGTATTTGATTTTCTTATGTCCTGGAAAATCAAATCCTTAATCTTTTTAGCCTTTTATCCATTTTCCAGTAAATTCCTTACTCTTTCCATCTCGAAGTGAATCGCGAGTATATTTTTTATTGTGCGCGAGTGTCAGAGTGTTACTGTGGGGTCAGCATCGCAGGTCGAAACACGAGACGTTGGCTGTTAAGGTAATATATCTATTTAATATTCTATATTACTTTAAATTCACTAAATTATTTTACTAATAATATCTTTTATCTCTTTCCAGGTAGGTGGTCGTCCTACTAATATTAACATTTACTAGATTAAGTATTTGATATTCTTATGTCCTGGGAAATCAAATACTTAATCTTTTTAGCCTTTTATCCATTTTCCCGTAAATTCCTTACTCTTTCCATTTCGAAGTGAATCGCGAGTTTATTTTTTATTGTGCGCGAGTGTCAGAGTGGTACTGTGGGGTCAGCATCGCAGGTCGAAACACGAGACGTTGGCTGTTAAGGTAATATATCTATTTAATATTCTATATTACTTTAAATTCACTAAATTATTTTACTAATGATTTCTTTTTTTTCTATTTCCAGGTAAGTGTTCGTCCTACTAATATTAACATTTACTAGATTAAGTATTTGATTTTCTTATGTCCTGGAAAATCAAATCCTTAATCTTTTTAGCCTTTTATCCATTTTCCAGTAAATTCCTTACTCTTTCCATCTCGAAGTGAATCGCGAGTACATTTTTTATTGTGCGCGAGTGTCAGAGTGTTACTGTGGGGTCAGCATCGCAGGTCGAAACACGAGACGTTGGCTGTTAAGGTAATATATCTATTTAATATTCTATATTACTTTAAATTCACTAAATTATTTTACTAATGATTTCTTTTTTTCTATTTCCAGGTAAGTGGTCGTCCTACTAATATTAACATTTACTAGATTAAGTATTTGATTTTCTTATGTCCTGGAAAATCAAATCCTTAATCTTTTTAGCCTTTTATCCATTTTCCAGTAAATTCCTTACTCTTTCCATCTCGAAGTGAATCGCGAGTATATTTTTTATTGTGCGCGAGTGTCAGAGTGTTACTGTGGGGTCAGCATCGCAGGTCGAAACACGAGACGTTGGCTGTTAAGGTAATATATCTATTTAATATTCTATATTACTTTAAATTCACTAAATTATTTTACTAATGATTTCTTTTTTTTCTATTTCCAGGTAAGTGTTCGTCCTACTAATATTAACATTTACTAGATTAAGTATTTGATTTTCTTATGTCCTGGAAAATCAAATCCTTAATCTTTTTAGCCTTTTATCCATTTTCCAGTAAATTCCTTACTCTTTCCATCTCGAAGTGAATCGCGAGTACATTTTTTATTGTGCGCGAGTGTCAGAGTGTTCCTGTGGGGTCAGCATCGCAGGTCGAAACACTAGACGTTGGCTGCTAAGGTAATATTTCTATTTAATAGTCTATAATATTACTTTAAATTTACTAAATTATTATACTAATAATATCTTTTATCTATTTCCAGGTAGGTGGTCGTCCTACTAATATTAACATTTACTAGATTAAATATTTGATTTTCTTATGTCCTGGAAAATCAAATCCTTAATCTTTTTAGCCTTTTATCCATTTTCCAGTAAATTCCTTACTCTTTCCATCTCGAAGTGAATCGCGAGTACATTTTTTATTGTGCGCGAGTGTCAGAGTGTTACTGTGGGGTCAGCATCGCAGGTCGAAACACGAGACGTTGGCTGTTAAGGTAATATATCTATTTAATATTCTATATTACTTTAAATTCACTAAATTATTTTACTAATAATATCTTTTATCTCTTTCCAGGTAGGTGGTCGTCCTACTAATATTAACATTTACTAGATTAAGTATTTGATTTTCTTATGTCCTGGAAAATCAAATACTTAATCTTTTTAGCCTTTTATCCATTTTCCCGTAAATTCCTTACTCTTTCCATTTCGAAGTGAATCGCGAGTTTATTTTTTATTGTGCGCGAGTGTCAGAGTGTTACTGTGGGGTCAGCATCGCAGGTCGAAACACGAGACGTTGGCTGTTAAGGTAATATATCTATTTAATATTCTATATTACTTTAAATTCACTAAATTATTTTACTAATGATTTCTTTTTTTCTATTTCCAGGTAAGTGTTCGTCCTACTAATATTAACATTTACTAGATTAAGTATTTGATTTTCTTATGTCCTGGAAAATCAAATCCTTAATCTTTTTAGCCTTTTATCCATTTTCCAGTAAATTCCTTACTCTTTCCATCTCGAAGTGAATCGCGAGTACATTTTTTATTGTGCGCGAGTGTCAGAGTGTTCCTGTGGGGTCAGCATCGCAGGTCGAAACACTAGACGTTGGCTGCTAAGGTAATATTTCTATTTAATAGTCTATAATATTACTTTAAATTTACTAAATTATTATACTAATAATATCTTTTATCTATTTCCAGGTAGGTGGTCGTCCTACTAATATTAACATTTACTAGATTAAATATTTGATTTTCTTATGTCCTGGAAAATCAAATCCTTAATCTTTTTAGCCTTTTATCCATTTTCCAGTAAATTCCTTACTCTTTCCATCTCGAAGTGAATCGCGAGTACATTTTTTATTGTGCGCGAGTGTCAGAGTGTTACTGTGGGGTCAGCATCGCAGGTCGAAACACGAGACGTTGGCTGTTAAGGTAATATATCTATTTAATATTCTATATTACTTTAAATTCACTAAATTATTTTACTAATAATATCTTTTATCTCTTTCCAGGTAGGTGGTCGTCCTACTAATATTAACATTTACTAGATTAAGTATTTGATTTTCTTATGTCCTGGAAAATCAAATACTTAATCTTTTTAGCCTTTTATCCATTTTCCTGTAAATTCCTTACTCTTTCCATTTCGAAGTGAATCGCGAGTTTATTTTTTATTGTGCGCGAGTGTCAGAGTGTTACTGTGGGGTCAGCATCGCAGGTCGAAACACGAGACGTTGGCTGTTAAGGTAATATATCTATTTAATATTCTATATTACTTTAAATTCACTAAATTATTTTACTAATGATTTCTTTTTTTTCTATTTCCAGGTAAGTGTTCGTCCTACTAATATTAACATTTACTAGATTAAGTATTTGATTTTCTTATGTCCTGGAAAATCAAATCCTTAATCTTTTTAGCCTTTTATCCATTTTCCAGTAAATTCCTTACTCTTTCCATCTCGAAGTGAATCGCGAGTACATTTTTTATTGTGCGCGAGTGTCAGAGTGTTCCTGTGGGGTCAGCATCGCAGGTCGAAACACTAGACGTTGGCTGCTAAGGTAATATTTCTATTTAATAGTCTATAATATTACTTTAAATTTACTAAATTATTATACTAATAATATCTTTTATCTATTTCCAGGTAGGTGGTCGTCCTACTAATATTAACATTTACTAGATTAAATATTTGATTTTCTTATGTCCTGGAAAATCAAATCCTTAATCTTTTAGCCTTTTATCCATTTTTCCAGTAAATTCCTTACTCTTTCCATCTCGAAGTGAATCGCGAGTACATTTTTTATTGTGCGCGAGTGTCAGAGTGTTACTGTGGGGTCAGCATCGCAGGTCGAAACACGAGACGTTGGCTGTTAAGGTAATATATCTATTTAATATTCTATATTACTTTAAATTCACTAAATTATTTTACTAATAATATCTTTTATCTCTTTCCAGGTAGGTGGTCGTCCTACTAATATTAACATTTACTAGATTAAGTATTTGATATTCTTATGTCCTGGGAAATCAAATACTTAATCTTTTTAGCCTTTTATCCATTTTCCCGTAAATTCCTTACTCTTTCCATTTCGAAGTGAATCGCGAGTTTATTTTTTATTGTGCGCGAGTGTCAGAGTGGTACTGTGGGGTCAGCATCGCAGGTCGAAACACGAGACGTTGGCTGTTAAGGTAATATATCTATTTAATATTCTATATTACTTTAAATTCACTAAATTATTTTACTAATGATTTCTTTTTTTTCTATTTCCAGGTAAGTGTTCGTCCTACTAATATTAACATTTACTAGATTAAGTATTTGATTTTCTTATGTCCTGGAAAATCAAATCCTTAATCTTTTAGCCTTTTATCCATTTTCCAGTAAATTCCTTACTCTTTCCATCTCGAAGTGAATCGCGAGTACATTTTTTATTGTGCGCGAGTGTCAGAGTGTTACTGTGGGGTCAGCATCGCAGGTCGAAACACGAGACGTTGGCTGTTAAGGTAATATATCTATTTAATATTCTATATTACTTTAAATTCACTAAATTATTTTACTAATGATTTCTTTTTTTCTATTTCCAGGTAAGTGGTCGTCCTACTAATATTAACATTTACTAGATTAAGTATTTGATTTTCTTATGTCCTGGAAAATCAAATCCTTAATCTTTTTAGCCTTTTATCCATTTTCCAGTAAATTCCTTACTCTTTCCATTTCGAAGTGAATCGCGAGTATATTTTTTATTGTGCGCGAGTGTCAGAGTGTTACTGTGGGGTCAGCATCGCAGGTCGAAACACGAGACGTTGGCTGTTAAGGTAATATATCTATTTAATATTCTATATTACTTTAAATTCACTAAATTATTTTACTAATGATTTCTTTTTTTTCTATTTCCAGGTAAGTGTTCGTCCTACTAATATTAACATTTACTAGATTAAGTATTTGATTTTCTTATGTCCTGGAAAATCAAATCCTTAATCTTTTTAGCCTTTTATCCATTTTCCAGTAAATTCCTTACTCTTTCCATCTCGAAGTGAATCGCGAGTACATTTTTTATTGTGCGCGAGTGTCAGAGTGTTCCTGTGGGGTCAGCATCGCAGGTCGAAACACTAGACGTTGGCTGCTAAGGTAATATTTCTATTTAATAGTCTATAATATTACTTTAAATTTACTAAATTATTATACTAATAATATCTTTTATCTATTTCCAGGTAGGTGGTCGTCCTACTAATATTAACATTTACTAGATTAAATATTTGATTTTCTTATGTCCTGGAAAATCAAATCCTTAATCTTTTTAGCCTTTTATCCATTTTCCAGTAAATTCCTTACTCTTTCCATCTCGAAGTGAATCGCGAGTATATTTTTTATTGTGCGCGAGTGTCAGAGTGTTACTGTGGGGTCAGCATCGCAGGTCGAAACACGAGACGTTGGCTGTTAAGGTAATATATCTATTTAATATTCTATATTACTTTAAATTCACTAAATTATTTTACTAATAATATCTTTTATCTCTTTCCAGGTAGGTGGTCGTCCTACTAATATTAACATTTACTAGATTAAGTATTTGATTTTCTTATGTCCTGGAAAATCAAATACTTAATCTTTTTAGCCTTTTATCCATTTTCCCGTAAATTCCTTACTCTTTCCATTTCGAAGTGAATCGCGAGTTTATTTTTTATTGTGCGCGAGTGTCAGAGTGTTACTGTGGGGTCAGCATCGCAGGTCGAAACACGAGACGTTGGCTGTTAAGGTAATATATCTATTTAATATTCTATATTACTTTAAATTCACTAAATTATTTTACTAATGATTTCTTTTTTTTCTATTTCCAGGTAAGTGTTCGTCCTACTAATATTAACATTTACTAGATTAAGTATTTGATTTTCTTATGTCCTGGAAAATCAAATCCTTAATCTTTTTAGCCTTTTATCCATTTTCCAGTAAATTCCTTACTCTTTCCATCTCGAAGTGAATCGCGAGTACATTTTTTATTGTGCGCGAGTGTCAGAGTGTTCCTGTGGGGTCAGCATCGCAGGTCGAAACACTAGACGTTGGCTGCTAAGGTAATATTTCTATTTAATAGTCTATAATATTACTTTAAATTCACTAAATTATTATACTAATAATATCTTTTATCTATTTCCAGGTAGGTGGTCGTCCTACTAATATTAACATTTACTAGATTAAGTATTTGATTTTCTTATGTCCTGGAAAATCAAATCCTTAATCTTTTTAGCCTTTTATCCATTTTCCAGTAAATTCCTTACTCTTTCCATCTCGAAGTGAATCGCGAGTACATTTTTTATTGTGCGCGAGTGTCAGAGTGTTCCTGTGGGGTCAGCATCGCAGGTCGAAACACTAGACGTTGGCTGTTAAGGTAATATTTCTATTTAATAGTCTATAATATTACTTTAAATTCACTAAATTATTTTACTAATAATATCTTTTATCTATTTCCAGGTAGGTGGTCGTCCTACTAATATTAACATTTACTAGATTAAGTATTTGATATTCTTATGTCCTGGAAAATCAAATACTTAATCTTTTTAGCCTTTTATCCATTTTCCCGTTAAATTCCTTACTCTTTCCATCTCGAAGTGAATCGCGAGTATATTTTTTATTGTGCGCGAGTGTCAGAGTGCTCACTGTGGGGTCAGCATCGCAGGTCGAAACACGAGACGTTGGCTGTTAAGGTAATATATCTATTTAATAGTCTATCATATTACTTTAAATTCACTAAATTATTTTAGTAATAATTTCGTTTTTTTCTATTTCCAGGTAGGTGGTCGTCCTACTAATATTAACATTTACTAGATTAAGTATTTGATATTCTTGTGTCCTGGAAAATCAAATCCTTAATCTTTTTTAGCCTTTTATCCATTTTCCCGTAAATTCCTGACTCTTTCCATCTCGAAGTGAATCGCGACTATATTTTTTATTGTGCGCGAGTGTCAGAGTGGTCCTGTGAGTTCAGCATCGCAGGTCGAAACACGAGACGTTGGCTGTTAAGGTAATATATCTATTTAATATTCTATATTACTTTAAATTCACTAAATTATTTTACTAATGATTTCTTTTTTTCTATTTCCAGGTAAGTGTTCGTCCTACTAATATTAACATTTACTAGATTAAGTATTTGATTTTCTTATGTCCTGGAAAATCAAATCCTTAATCTTTTTAGCCTTTTATCCATTTTCCAGTAAATTCCTTACTCTTTCCATCTCGAAGTGAATCGCGAGTATATTTTTTATTGTGCGCTAGTGTCAGAGTGTTCCTGTGGGGTCAGCATCGCAGGTCGAAACACTAGACGTTGGCTGTTAAGGTAATATTTCTATTTAATAGTCTATAATATTACTTTAAATTCACTAAATTATTTTATTAATAATATCTTTTATCTCTTTCCAGGTAGGTGGTCTTTCTACTAATATTAACATTTACTAGATTAAGTATTTGATATTCTTATGTCCTGGAAAATCAAATACTTAATCTTTTTAGCCTTTTATCCATTTTCCCTTAAATTCCTTACTCTTTCCATCTCGAAAGGAATCGCGAGTATATTTTTTATTGTGCGCGAGTGTCAGAGTGGTCCTGTGAGTTCAGCATCGCAGGTCGAAACACGAGACGTTGGCTGTTAAGGTAATATATCTATTTAATATTCTATATTACTTTAAATTCACTAAATTATTTTAGTAATAATTTCGTTTTTTTCTATTTCCTGGTAGGTGGTCGTCCTACTAATATTAACATTTACTAGATTAAGTATTTGATATTCATGTGTCTGGAAAATCAAATCCTTAATCTTTTTAGCCTTTTATCCATTTTCCCGTAAATTCCTGACTCTTTCCATCTCGAAGTGAATCGCGACTATATTTTTTATTGTGCGCGAGTGTCAGAGTGGTCCTGTGAGTTCAGCATCGCAGGTCGAAACACGAGACGTTGGCTGTTAAGGTAATATATCTATTTAATATTCTATATTACTTTAAATTCACTAAATTATTTTACTAATGATTTCTTTTTTTCTATTTCCAGGTAAGTGTTCGTCCTACTAATATTAACATTTACTAGATTAAGTATTTGATTTTTCTTATGTCCTGGAAAATCAAATCCTTAATCTTTTTAGCCTTTTATCCATTTTCCAGTAAATTCCTTACTCTTTCCATCTCGAAGTGAATCGCGAGTATATTTTTATTGTGCGCTAGTGTCAGAGTGTTCCTGTGGGGTCAGCATCGCAGGTCGAAACACTAGACGTTGGCTGTTAAGGTAATATTTCTATTTAATAGTCTATAATATTACTTTAAATTCACTAAATTATTTTATTAATAATATCTTTTATCTCTTTCCAGGTAGGTGGTCGTTCTACTAATATTAACATTTACTAGATTACGTATTTGATATTCTTATGTCCTGGAAAATCAAATACTTAATCTTTTTAGCCTTTTATCCATTTTCCCGTAAATTCCTTACACTTTCCATTTCGAAGTGAATCCCGAGTATATTTTTTATTGTGCACGAGTGTCAGAGTGTTACTGTGGTGTCAGCATCGCAGGTCGAAACACGAGACGTTGGCTGTTAAGGTAATATATCTATTTAATATTCTATATTACTTTAAATTCACTATTTTACTAATGATTACTTTTTTTTCTATTTTCAGGTAAGTGTTCGTCTTACTAATATTAACATTTACTAGATTAAGTATTTGATTTTCTTATGTCCTGGAAAATCAAATCCTTAATCTTTTTAGCCTTTTATCCATTTTCCTGTATATTCCTTACTCTTTCCATCTCGAAGTGAATCGCGAGTATATTTTTTATTGTGCGCGAGTGTCAGAGTGTTCCTGTGCGGTCAGCATCGCAGGTCGAAACACTAGACGTTGGCTGTTAAGGTAATATTTGTATTTAATAGTCTATAATATTACTTTAAATTCACTAAATTATTTTACTAATAATATCTTTTTATCTCTTTCCAGGTAGGTGGTCGTCCTACTAATATTAACATTTACTAGATTAAGTATTTGATATTCTTATGTCCTGAAAATCAAATACTTAATCTTTTTAGCCTTTTATCCATTTTCCCGTAAATTCCTTACTCTTTCCATTTCGAAGTGAATCCCGAGTATATTTTTTATTGTGCGCGAGTGTCAGAGTGTTACTGTGGTGTCAGCATCGCAGGTCGAAACACGAGACGTTGGCTGTTAAGGTAATATATCTATTTAATATTCTATATTACTTTAAATTCACTATTTTACTAATGATTACTTTTTTTCTATTTTCAGGTAAGTGTTCGTCTTACTAATATTAACATTTACTAGATTAAGTATTTGATTTTCTTATGTCCTGGAAAATCAAATCCTTAATCTTTTTAGCCTTTTATCCATTTTCCAGTAAATTCCTTACTCTTTCCATCTCGAAGTGAATCGCGAGTATATTTTTTATTGTGCGCGAGTGTCAGAGTGTTCCTGTGGGGTCAGCATCGCAGGTCGAAACACTAGACGTTGGCTGTTAAGGTAATATTTCTATTTAATAGTCTATAATATTACTTTAAATTCACTAAATTATTTTACTAATAATTTCTTTTTTTTCTATTTCCAGGTAGGTGGTCGTCCTACTAATATTAACATTTACTAGATTAAGTATTTGATATTCTTATGTCCTGGAAAATCAAATACTTAATCTTTTTAGCCTTTTATCCATTTTCCCGTAAATTCCTTACTCTTTCCATTTCGAAGTGAATCGCGAGTATATTTTTTATTGTGCGCGAGTGTCAGAGTGGTACTGTGGAAACAGCATCGCTGGTCGAAACACGAGACTTTGGCTGTTAAGGTAATATATCTATTTAATACTCTATATTACTTTAAATTCACTAAATTCTTTTGCTAATAAATTTTTTTTCTATTTTCAGGTAGGTGCTCGTCCTAGTAATACTAACATTTTTATTAAATTAATAAGTACAAAAAATAAATTAATTAAATTTCAAAATTATCTATTTCCAATTTTGTAATCTTTTCCTTTTGTCTAAATTTTTTCCGAGCAATTTCGTCTTTATATTTTCAGTTTAATAAATTTATTTCACATGGATAGATAAATACAATTTCAATTTTGTTTAATAAAATAACATTCAAGAATAAATAATAAGTACTACACTTTTCAAAATTATCCCCTTCTTTTTAAATTTTCCCCTCGATACTTCAATCTAATTATTTTCTTTTTCTGATTTTATGCACAACTCAATATCGAACTTTCTCTCATCATACTTAGACGTTATAAATTTTTCTATATTTGTTTCTTAACAAATATTTGACAAAATTTTTATACAAAATTTCCAATGTTTAAGACTTTGATAGGAATCAAATTGCAGTATTGGAGACATTGTACTGGTATTTGATTCGTACAAGGTCTTTAACAATTACTTATCTCAAGTCTAGACGTATTCTGTTACAAATATAATGTCTCCTATTTGTTTCAAAATACGTGTCTAACCTTGAGATTTTAATTATTTTCGGCTTTCAAATTGTATTGGACATTTGAAAATAAAGAAAATATTTAAAATTTTAAAAATATCACTCTATGAGTATGATATTATATAATTTGCGATCAAAATTATTTTCCTTTTATTATTATTTATTTATCTATCCATGTGGGGGTGGTGACAGCTGCCTACTCGTGGTGCCCCCTGTTTCGCTAAACAGCTGTCTATGTCTCTGTGTATAAATTAACTATTGAGATATAATCATATATAATAATATTACATTTGCATGAATTATTACATATATAATACACATTAATGATGATTTTCAATTTCTAAAACTCAAAATATGATAAAAAATATTACTTTTTTAAATTAATAAGTAAAATTCATTCAAAATTTATTCAAATAATATTATATTATTATATATGAAATTTGAAATATTTATATTCGACTGAAAATACAAGGGAAACTTTTCTCTCTAAGTATTATTAGTATAATAATTTAATAAGTAAGTACCTGGAGGCCCCGAGCGATGCTCGGTAACTTCTTCCTTCAGTTAAAAGCTTTATTTTAATATTATTTTTAATTTAAAATTCTTATATAAAAGTCGATTTTTATTTGAGAGCCGCTTTCAAATTAAAAAAATACAAAATTATATAATAGTTGCCCAATGTTGCCCCCCCCCCCCCCACCTCTACCCCGCTCGACCCCACCCCGAAACCTCTCCCTACCCCCGGATTTCCCAACACTGCGCCCCACCTTCTGAATCTGTTTTGATTCAACCATATGATTCATTTTTATTCATCCAATTAATAAATAAAACCTATCAAATTGTGTTGTTTTTTCAGAAAATTGAGACCTGCTTATGCGAAATATATTTTTAAATAAATTCTTGATTATTTTTTATTCTATTAAATAAATAAAGTTCTTTATAAATACAATTATAAAACGTTTATTAATATTTCTAACGTTTAGGGAGAACAAAATATGTTAAAATCCACAATCACAATACTTCTTCAAGGCCTTTTAGAACAATGAAACAAACAACCCATTGTCCGCCTGGGTATAAAAGGAAAAGGGAAACCTTTTTTAAAACCCTAAGAATGGGATTTGTCTAACTGAGAATAATTAATTTGATTACGAATAAACCCATCAAAAACAATTTTGTCGAAGATGAGACCGTGACAGATCGAATTGTCACCCGAAAAACCCCCTAACCCGTGAATTTCATCAAAATCGGTAGAGTCGTTTTCAAAATAGAACCAAGATACAAATATATAAACAAATAAATAAATATACAATTTTTGCTCTTTTAATAAGAGTAGATAAATACAATTGCTTAAGTGCATATTTTTTTTCTAAATTAAATGGTTGTTGGGATAAAAATTCGAACAAATTATTATGTGAAAAAATCTATAGATTTCACATATGATATTCCATTCCAAGATTACACGTTGCATTTTTTAAATTAATTTGAGATCGTGAATAAAATATTAATATCTGGGTACCTACCGGGTAGGTGTGTACTTCTTTGGTATTATAGATAGGAATATTTATTTATTTTTGAATAGGCTGTCAATACAAATACAGTATACAAAAAGTTTTTTAGAATTACAAAATTGTGATTCTCATGCATTAGAAGTACAACAAAGAACAAAGATCAAAAGCACACAAATATACAAATATATCTTAAAAGTTTATAAAGATTAATAGTTAAAATTAACATTTTTTTTCTTTTCTTTAACATAAAAAAGAACACAAAAGAACAACACACAAATACAAAAATATATCTTAATTCACAAATTATAAATTATGCCTACAACTCGTCCAGTCTATAGAGATTTAGAGTTAGCAAGAAGCATTTTAGTTTTGTCTTCAAAAGAAAGAGCGTTGGCAAACTCTTAATTTCTAAAGGTACCTTATTGTAAATTTTTATGACGTTATTAACTGGGCTTTTTAATGTCAAAGACAATCAACTGGCATTTATCCTCAGATCATTCCTGCATCTAGTGTTATATTCGTGACTAAAGATATTTTTATGAAAAGTTCTGGGTGTGTTTTTTTTAAATAAAACACTTTCCATAACGCAGACGTCATATACAGTTAAAATGTTCAATTCTTGGAAGATACTTTTGCTGTGAGTTCTCGGTCCCGCCCCTTCAATAGCTCTAACACACCTTTTTTGTGCAGTAAACAATCTAGCAAGTGTAGACCCTCCCCAAATTACTATACCATATCTCAAACTGGTTTCAACATAGGCTTAATAAATATTTAAGAGAACCCTCAGAGGAACCGTATGTCGAAGAGTGCGGATCAGAAAACCATATTTATTGACCCTTTGTATAATCATATTGATGTGATTACTCCAGCTTAGATGTCTGACGAGGTGACTGTGGGTCAGTGGCTAGAGTGTCGGATCGCTGACTCGAAGATCGCTGGTTCGAGACCGAGTCTCGGCAGATAGATATTTGCAGTCGCCTCCTCTTGGAAAGTAATGGCAACCTACCAAGAGTATAATTGCCTAGTCACCTCTCCAAATTAGCCGTTCGGAACCGGCGTTAAAAAGTAGGTCCTGTATATCTGTGTAAAACAACTAAACACACTCAGCACAGGTATATGTGGAGAGGCGCCGACACCCGTTTCGGGTATGGCACTCGAAGAAGAAGAAGAAGATGTCTGTCAATATTTAGTCCCAAGAACTTCACCTCGTCTATAATTCTGATTGCTCCGAAATCATTCAAGCCTAAATTATGTTGTACGGATCCATACTCTCCAAACTGTATGTTTTGAGTCTTTTCGATATTTAACTGGAGGCTGTTCTCCTTAAACCACCGCGATACGCCAAGTAACGATGTATTCACGGTCGATGAAAGAAGTAGCTCGTTTTTCCCCATAGACTATTGCTGTGTCGTCAGCAAAGAGTATCACATTTTCCTCTGCTACGATCAAGTCGTTGATATATACAATGAATAGCAGAGAGAAAGAAGTACATATAGGGTATAGGATATAGTGATTGGCCCACATACATTGATTGGCTCATACTTCTCTAAACGACTAGAATAAGAAATATAAACGTCAAAAAGGCGTAGAGACAAGTTTTAAATTACGGGGCATCTATGTTAGTTGTGATGGCAAGATGTTTTGATGATAGAAAATCTGGTATGGCGGATAAACAATTTTTGCCGAGTCGTATTATTTCTCCAAGGGAAAAATAAATAAAAACGTAAGGATAGTATGCAAATTATTTTAGTTTATGTGCGTTAATTATGTAGACTGGGCCAATGACTAGTAGTGGGGCCAATAGCTATGTTTTGGAGAAATTTTTTTAACTTTGGGCCTTTTTAAAAAATGGTTCCAGAATCTTACATTTTTTTATTTTGAGTCAAAAGAACAGTACTTTTAGCATTCATATAGAAATTTTTAAGTTGATTGTCTTTCGGGGCTTTCAGTAATTGAGTAAAAACAAGGATGCCCTACCTACCTACTTCAGGGGTTTGCCTCCCTGCCCACGTGACCTCATGATTCTTTTATCAACAGAATCATGTACTATCCCTTAATTTATGTATCCATATAAAAAACAATAAAATGAATTAAAATATTAATAAAAACTTAATAAAATTTTATATATGTATGTAATTTTATTTTATTTTTTACAAAACCAAATAAAAAAGTTATTATTTTTTTGGAAAATATAACTTATTCATTCCGAGAAGCAAAATCTTTTCATGTTAAGCGATTTTTGTTTGGTGTTAAAAGAAAATTTTTTTTTTACTTTACCATACAGAGGGTATGGTCAAGTATTGTAATCGTGCATGAAAAAAGTTGTTTTTTCCTCTTTTTTTCGAAGTATCTCAAAAACGGCTGAAACTTTTTTGTCTAAAAAAAATTGGCCGGAACCATATGGCATTACTGTCTACTAAAAAGCCCTAATAAGTGAACATTGAAAAAATTATATTTTTCGAGATAATAATTGTTATGTTAGTCTGTGCGTTACTAAATTTTTATGGACGAACCAGCTCAAAAACTAATGTGAATATCGAAACCAAATTTCACACGTAGTTTTGGTCCATTCAGATTAAGGTGCATCTCAACCCAAAATATTGGTGGGCGGGGGGGGGGGGGGGGGGGTCAAAAATGAAAATCTAGACCCTTCTACCAAACCGAACCAAATTTTGAATCTGTTGGTCTCTAGAAGCCTAGAAATGCAAAAACTGGGTGCGGAGGGTGGGTGTGGGGGTGAAATTGGGGGGGAAGAAGGAGTGATCCGGAGTATGGTGGGGGTGCAGGGGTGGTGCGGGGTGGAGTCCAGGGGCCATAGCGGGGGTGGGGCCCAGGAGGCTAGGCGGGGGTGTGGTGCTCAGGGTTGGAGGGCACGGGGTAGAGTCCGGGGTGGGTGGGGTGCGGGTGGTGGTGTGGGGGCGGGGGTTTGGAACGGGCGCATGGTGCGGGGGCGGGGGTGCTGGAGGGGTTTTGGGGGTGGGGTGTTAGTGGGTTAGGGTGTGGAATGGAGTGTTGGGATGGTGGTGTGGGGGCGGGGGTTGGGCATGGTGCGGGGGTTGGGGGGCGTGCCCCCTGGCTAGCAAGAGGGCCTTCGAAGGCGGGCCTTGCAGCTAGTACATTATATAATCCGTTGTCCCACAGAAGGCCATTTGAGCAAACTCAACCATATTTTATATACATAATCAGTGGGCACACAGTAATCTAAAAATGCAAAAACTAACCACCCAAAATGAGGGTGGGGGGGTCAAAAAAATGAAAATATAGAGGGCCTTATACCAAACTCAACCAAATTTTATATATTTAATCAGTGAGCCTCTATAAGTCTAAAAATTCGAAAACTAAGCACCCAAAATGGGGGGGGGGAAATACCTAGTCATTTATTTATCGCATTATTATTTCGTGTTAAGCGATTTTTCATGTTAAGCGTTTTTCCGTTAAATTATTTCCACTGTACTGTTTTTAAATTCAAATTCCTTTGGTTTGGCGTTATTGTGACGTCATCGATTGTGTCAGGAGCCAATCAGCGCCAAGCCGAACATTTCAAATTGCAATAGAGTCGGCTAATAGATTTTAATATTAAATAATTTGTTTTTTGTTTATTCAATTAAAATATTTGCAAGATATAATTAAGCATAATGGATACATATTGTAAGAGTTCGTGGCTGTGATGAAACTATACTAGATGAAGGAGGAGGTATCAGCCAAAGATGGAATCACTGGGTTCAATAAAACACCTTTAATGAGACGTTTCGGCCTAAATTTTATTTGGCCATCTTCAGTCAATTAGGCTAAAAAATTTTTTACAAATGGATGTTAATTGATATATTTTTTTATAAAAATTATAAGTTGACCAAGTTGGTTATTTAGACTTACAGTTATACACAAAATGCGGTACACATATGTGATCGAACCAAGCCTTGTCAAAAATAAAAATTTCTTTTAGCTTCATGCGAATTTTTAACGTGCCTGGACCCAAAAGTTTCAGAATGAAAGTAATGAGTTTATATAAATCTCACATAAGGGTCAAATATCTAATTATAATGTAATATATAGAAAAGATTTATATAAACTCATTACTTTCATTCTGAAACTTTTGGGTCCAGGCACGTTAAAAATTCGCATGAAGCTAAAAGAAATTTTTATTTTTGACAAGGCTTGGTTCGATCACATATGTGTACCGCATTTTGTGTATAACTGTAAGTCTAAATAACCAACTTGGTCAACTTATAATTTTTTATAAAAAAATATATCAATTAACATCCATTTGTAAAAACTTTTTTAGCCTAATTGACTGAAGATGGCCAAATAAAATTTAGGCCGAAACGTCTCATTAAAGGTGTTTTATTGAACCCAGTGATTCCATCTTTGGCTGATACCTCCTCCTTCATCTAGTATAATGGATACATTTAGAATTGTTGATATCAATAAAATTCTCAACAATCCAAACAATTATCCTATTCATAAAGGTTAGTAGGTATTGTTTAAATTATCAAATAATTTAAGATATCACATTTAGAGAATAATTACTATCTATTTGTATTATATATTAATTAAATTATAAGCTATTTATCTCTCTATGAGGGACATTCAAAGATATATTAATCTTAAAGGGGAAATTTGAGATTATTTAATTAAGGTAACCAAATTTTTACAATGAAAAGTAAGTAGGACACAAATTAATTGGAGAAAAAAACATTCTATTCATTGCAACAATATTAAACTATAATATGATAAATGCAGAGTAAAAACATTTCTAACATTTTATATTCCAATTATCCCTATTAATTTTTATTTAAATTTTTTGTCAATGTATCTGTGGGCATAGATAAAAGATACTGTCTGTGGGGAACATATTGACCCACAATAAGACTTCAAGAGAGCGTGGGAGCCCAGGTGAACACCCCAGCGCCACCAAGCTGACGGAAGCGATACGCACAGCACCAGTACTACACCAGCGTTCATCCTGTTAACACACAAAACTCTCGAGACCAGATGGCTTCGAACAACCTGTACATATTTCCTTACTATTTGTAAATAAAGTAATATTATTAAAGGAAGCTTTGTTTGAGTATTATTTCGCCCCGAAATATCCCTCCAGCTCATGCAGATCCTTCATATCTATCATCCATGGTCTTACCAAGGGGGGGGGGTGCGCCCCCTAGACCTGGACTACCACCACTGCGCTTAGGCAGCTGCCCCTCAGGTAGCAGGCTGGCACACGCTACCACCTAGCCTATCTGACCCCCCTAAAAACTGGGTGAGATGGAAATGCATCTGTATGTATAACTATGAATCTATGTATCTATGTCCGTCCCCCAACAAAAACAGTCGTCATGGTTACCAATTTAAATGAAATTATCTATATCTATATATATAAAATTAAGGTTTTTTCTGTACATTGGGGTGGTGGTGTGGGTGGTTTTCAAAGGGGGTGGGGGGCAGGGGGCGAGCCCCATGCCTAGCAGGAGGGCCGCAGAAGGCGGGCCTTGCAGCTGGTTATCTACTAAGATCTTTGATTAAATTGTCCATATTCATTTTCTCATTTAATTAAAATATAGGTATGATGTCCGGAGTTGTACTTTTTGAAAAAAATTCATCTATTTTTCAAAAATAAGACACTCAAATGTTTGTATGCTGCGTGCGCCTCTGCTGCTAGAAAACTGAAATACCCAAACGCAAATGTCAAATTCAAAACTTCAAAACTCATCTAGATATTTAACTAGCTTGAGAAAATTATTAAAAAGTTTTCAATAATGTTAAAGAACGTTTTACATTATAAATGTGTCCGTTATTTTAATACTACTAAAGCAAACTTTTCAAATAAAAATGTTAATTATTACTCTAATAAAATGAAAGCCTGGCATATTCACTCCTATGGAGGATTAAATAATTTGGAATTTTCACATATTAGATCTCCTTTTCTTAATAATCCTGATGAAATCTTAGTTGAAGTTCATGCATCGTCTGTTAATCCAATTGATATTGCTATCATAGGTAGGCATTTAAAATTATTTATATACTATTATTATGAAATTATAATTATCTAATTTTTTGAATCCATTTGTGTGTTGCTTCTAATAATTTTCTATTCAAAATGATTATTTCAATATATATTTGTCACCACTAACAAACTACATATTAAGCAATATAGTATAAGTATTCTAATAAATATATTTTAGTAATAATATTACTAAAGTCCATAGCATCGATATTATTTAATTAATTAAGTAAGTTCGCAGGCACTTGGACAGGTTTTTAAGGTGTAAATCAAAAAATTGTCATTGATTCTTGCGACGTTTCGCCAGCTTTATTCTGGCTTCATCAGGCTTCTAAAAATTGTACAAAAAACAGAGTTACAGAGAAATCAACAAGTCCCATCATTTCTTTTTTCCATGATTAAATCAACAAACAATATTACATTTAATCATACCTCAATGAATATGATTAATATTAATAATATAACAAATCTGCACATATTTAGGAATAAAATCAATTGTAATTATTTCTCTCTTTTCTGTTTAGAACAATGACTAATTTATATAAAAAAAAGAATGATTCTAATGACAGTTGATTTCTCTGTAACTCTGTTTTTTGTATAATTTTTGGAAGCCTGATGAAGCCAGAATAAAGCTAGCAAAACGTCGCAAGAATCACTCGAGGTCTGCTGCAAATTTAGGTGTCATTTTTGATTCCTCCCTCAAATGGACTGAGCAGATAAATTCTACATCATGGCGGGTCTTCTGGGGTCTTCATCGGCTCATAAAAATAAGGCACCTCATTCCCGTGACTACTCGCGCGCACCTGGTAAATTCATTGATCATGCCATTATTTGATTATTGTTGTCTCGTGTGTGGGGACGTCTCTGGGGTCAATGCGGCCCGGCTTGATGTTGGGATGAATTCATGCGTACGGTTTATGATGTCCCGAGGCATGCGCGTATTACACCATATTACGGTCGGCTTGGCTGGCTTAGGGCCTGCCAGAGACGCCTCTACGTGCTTGGCAGGTTCATTTTCAAATTATTCAGCACATTTCACCCCAAATACATATACAACATGTTCACTTTCAGATCATCCATCCATAATCGGGTATCAAGAGCTGACGGCAGACTAATCCATATTCCAACTCATCGTACTGAAAAGTTTTTGTTATAATTGAAAAGTTTTTGTTTTGCCGAGAGTAGCAGAGTTGTTGATTCACAAAGAGAAACAAAGAGGTTGTCCTCTACTTGATGCAATAATTGTTGTTCATCGTACTGAGATCGCCACCAGATCCTTTGTCGTCAGCTCGGCTCGGTTGTGGAATACATTGCCATTAAATATCCGAGCATCGCTTTCAACATCATCTTTTCATCGCTCACTCAGGGTGCATCTTCTCGGGGGGGGGGGGGCGCGCGGGTTGGAGTAATGTGTTACTGGTTTATTCGCCTGCTTGTGCTGACTCTGGGTTGCTCACTGGGTTGGGAGAGTCTTGCTCATTTAAATCTTACTATATACCTGTATTCTTTCTGTTTGCTCATTTAAATGTTACTATATGTTCTGTTTGCTCACTTAAATGTTACTATTTGTATATATTCTTTCTGTTTCTGCTCTACGAGGTAGCCACCTCAGAGCATTGTTTTAAATAAATAAATCAATGACAATTTTTTGATTTACACCTTTAAAACATGTCCAAGTGCCTGCGAACTTACTTAATATTTTAGTAAATTTGGGTAAAATTTATATAGGTACTTGACAATATTTTTGTATTGACTAATCATTTTTAAATTAACAAGTTCATTTCCCGATATTAATAAAATTTGATTTTTTTGTAAAAGCCTCCTCTAATTAATCTGTGGTGATATAATTTTTATTATATGTCAAAAGGGTTGTTTTCAAACCTTCGGGAATTGAACCTAAGTGTCAAAAAAATATCCAGGGCATTGGCTGCTATTTTAGGCAAAACCAAACACTGACATATATAAATAATTAAATAGCTGATAAATTTCACTCATAATTACCCTTACAGTTTTTTAGTACTTGGTTTAAATCGCCAGGGGGTGAATACAACCCTTCTAACATATAAGATAAATTATCTATAACTTGGATTAAGTAGAAGACACGTTCAGTGATTTTCTCAATATTTTTTAAGCCGCCAAGAGAAGAATATAATTTGAAGAAAAAGTTGAAATTATTTCAAGATTTGATACGCTCTTTGCGAATTTGGTGATTTGAAAATTTTTTTAACTGCGAAAGGTTTGAAAATATGAAACTTTGTATAAAAGTGCAATTATTAATACAAACTTTTGAGATAAATTTCAGCCTATTATCTTCAACTATTCAAGAGCTCTCATAACGAATGGATTTTTTTTTATTTTCTGCATTTGCGATCTGGATTTTCTGAAGCTAGAAAGCCCAAAATCCAATCAGTTCTAGGTTTTGGAAATTAAAAAACAAAAGTGGAATTTTTGCCATTAGAACGAGCTTTCTACACTTTCTTCGTATCGTGGAAATTATGAATTACACTAAGTTTTATGCAAGTTTAACTCTATTCCGTTGCAACTAACGAGACTAACTAGGCCTGGTTAAAGTTTTCATGCAAGTCTTGCCGCAAGTTTTGAAATTGTCTATCTGGATGAAAGTTTATTTGAGTGAAAACTGCCATTAAATTTGTATAGTAAAATTCATTTTTTATTTTAGTCGTTACTTTAACAAAAGTTCAAAGTGCCGAAATTCCTAAAGAAAACCAAGAGATTAGCTATTACTGAATCCGATATGTTAAGAATGATTATTATTATATTTCAGAAGGGTTGAATTCATCGATTCCCGCCACAGGTGCGCCACGAAGCATAATAATTAATTGAAGCAAGACATTTGGCGTAACTAGACAAAAACAAAGTGAGAACCTAAAAATTTATTTATTATTCATTTTTATCTCTTAATTACGATTAGCCATACATAAAGCGAAAAAAATTAAGTTTGACACCCTCTTAAAAAATCTGAAATAAATAAAAAGCGTCCCCCCGTGGTTTGAATTTTTGATTTTCATAGAAAAATAAACTATTAATTCCCAAGATATTTGTATCGATTCTAATACAATAGTATTTATAGAGGCCAAATACGGTATTTGTTTAGATGTACTTTTATTTAGGGTAGGGCGCTAAGGAAAAATTTTATTTGAAAAAAGGCGCCGCGACTCGGAAAAGTTTGGGAACCCCTGCCCTAGGGAATAGAACCCAAAATCCAAAATGTTAACTGCTATTCTTTTGACTTTAACATAGAGTAAAAATCAGCTCTAACACTTTGAATTCACTATTTGATAATATTTTAGCTATTTATATTTAACATAACACTTAAAAGATTTTTAAATTAATAACATAATTAGTCTTTTTAACGCAAAAGTTATTTGTATTAACTGAACAATTTTGAATATAATAAATTTTTTTTTGAAAAAAGTATTTTGTATTTAGGTCTTAGGTCTCTTTGAAGTCTAGGTCTCTTTGAAGTCTGGTGGGTAAACAAAAAGTTGTCTTGCGAATTTGAAGCTTTTTGGTAGGTTTTTATTAGTTCTTTTTTTGTCTCTTTTGGGGAAGGGGGTTTGTTAACTCTTCTTTCCATTTAGAGATAGGAAAAGCAAGGGTTGGTTTTGAAATTAGGCTGGAATAAGGAAATCTCTGCGTTACTAAGGTAAATATTTTGTTTATTTTTAAAATATTTTTTCTTTTTTTTAGATAATATGGTTAAAAGGGATAGTCAATCCAGGGTTGGGACTAGAAGTATAGGTGTTGAAACCAGTGGTGGTATTTTTCTTATGAGGATGATTCAGATGGTTATATAGATTATAAGGATATAGGGAAGAATGGTATTAATTTAAATACAGTCTGGTTCCTACAAGTTAGTTAATTCAGATATTAATATATAGGTTTGCATTCATTTGTAGGATCTGGCATTGATTTGTGGAAGTCTGTCTATTTATTACTACTTGGGATTATAGTCTTCTGCCTCCTATGATTAAATCAATTATAAATTTTGTCAAGTCCTAAAGTCCTAGAATTGTAAAAAATTTTATTTAGTTCTCACAAGCAGAGATTAGCTGAGGTAGAGAGAGGTCATACCATCCTTGTTAAGGTTTTGACCAGGTTTCCTTAACAACTTATGGCAAATGCCGGGATGGCTAATGCGTCGCTTGCTCCTGGTATCGGGTTTTTTCGCGGAATTTTTAAATTACTTTTTGTCTTTTGATGGAAATCTATGGTCATGTTATTTGTTAATGAGCATACATTTCTATTTTTTTCTTTTTCTTTTTTTTTTTACTTGTTTATTATTTGTTAAATTGTTGTAATTAATTTGTATTGATGTTTGTTAATGTATTGTAGCTAGATTGTATTGATGTTTGGAGGACCTAGCCACCGAGGACTTGTGCCTCTAAGCAGGTCGAGGAATAAAGATTTATATTTATTTATTTATTTATTTTACATCTGTATTTCAAATACATTTTTGAGTATTTTTGTATTTGATATTTCAAATTCATTTCGAAAAGTATTTCATATTTTGTATATCTAATACCTAAAGTGGTGTATTTTGCCCAACTCTGCATTATTCTAATTTCATGCACATTTTCATTCAGTCTTCCCTAAGTCGCATATAACCTTCAGTCTTTCAAGACCCGCATCTCACTGCAGCACAGATGCCTTCAAATCCGACCCATTCCCTGAAATCTTCTTCTTATTTTCAGGATACAAGGGTCCACCGCGGACTACAGGGATTGTACCTTTTTGTTTCAACTTCTTCTTGTATCAATATCATTATAAAGTCGACTTACACCTAAATAACAATTTCAAAAACATGCCTCATGCCTTGCGTGAAACCTTGTTTCAGTAGTCAACTGCCGACCACGATGGGAGGCAGTCGCAGCGAAATAGTACCTTCAGAGAAATGGAAGAGTTGGCATCTTATAAGTCAGGCTGGTAGTTGCTTCAAAGTAGCCTTAGAACTCGATGATGATGAAACATATTTATGTCTATCTTAAAAAAACCTCAGTTAGACCCTAACATCTCTTGTCTAAATTTTATATGGATAATTATTTCAAGCAACACTCAAAATGATTTTAAAAAAGATGGAATTCTACATGGATTTAACATATTATGTCTATTTTCAGGTGGTTACGGATCTGAAATTTTTAATTCTTTTAGAAAATTACGAAAATGTTCTTTATCAAACACTATTGAATTTCCATTAATTTTGGGAAGAGATTTTTCTGGAAAAATTCTTGCTAAAGGAATGAATGTCCCCCATTTGAACGAAGGTGATCTTGTATGGGGTGTTCTCTCGCCAATGGATCAAGGTTGCCATGCTGAACAAGTGATCGTTCATAAAGATTTGGTAAATACCTTTGATTCTGATTTTATAAATAGATATTTAAGTATCTTTTTATAACAAATTAATATTAGATTTAGGGTCAGTCATATTTCATATTAACTCTTTCGTTAAGTTTTTTATTTTCTTTAGAATAGCTATTTATATTTCAATCAAAGGCCAAACATTCATTTATGATTTCAAAACAACGTTACTACGCCTGGCGGGCGATGGTGCGTTGTCATGGAGAAAAATCAGCTTTTCATGTCTTTGTTGATAATACGGTCTTTTTTCACGCAGAGCACGGTGCAATTTGATCAGTTGTTGGTAAGCGGTCGGCGTTGACAGATTCACCAGGTTTCAACGTCTCATAGTAAACGATTCCCTGCTGACCCCACCAAACGCACAGCATCGTCTTCCGTCCGAAGCGATTTGGTCTTGAGAAAGATGTTGATGGTTGGCCGGGGTCAACCCATGATTTTTTGCGTTTAGGGTTTTCGAAATATACCCACTTTTCATCGCCTGTCACAATCCGATGCAGGAACGACTTTCTTTTGTCTGGCAAGCAAGATTTCGCATGTGTTTTGGCGTCGCTCCATCTGCCTGTCGTTCAATTCATGCGGCACCCATTTTCCGATCTTTTGAACCTTTCCATAGCACGTAGCCGCTTAGAAATGGCTGGTTGAGTAACACCCAATTGCTCGGCAAGCATTTTCTGCGATTGCGTATCGTCCTCGTCCAAAAGAGCCTCGCAATTGATGGTCTTCAACCTTCTTGGGCCGATTTTCACGCTTCTTGTCCCACAGGTCAGAACTGCCATCTTTGAACCGCCGAAACCAATCCCTGCAGGTCGTTTCCGATAAAGCACTGTCGCCATAGGCCTCCACAAGCATTCGATGCGATTCGGCAGCAGATTTCTTCAAACTGAAGCAGAAAAGCAGAGCTTCCCGCATATGCTCTTTTTCTGGCACAAAACTGGACATGATTACCCAAGCGAAAAACAGACTTTGTGTTATGAAATTGTTAACAATGATCACTGATTAATGTTGTCAGACGTTAAACTCATGAAATAAAATGTATGGCGTGTCCATGGTAGTTCAATACGAGCACTAGTGCCATCGATGAGCAAACAGCGGATTTAAGGTTATACACCTGGTAAATATTCATCTTAGCAAACACATATAGGCACAGATTGAAAATATTTCCTATTTAAATTTTTATATATGTATATGTTTATTTGCATCAAGCAGATTTCTCTTTTTAATTATATATGACTTGATTGATATTTAATTTGTTTTAATAAGAAGATTGATTTTCAATTTTAATTCTCTATACATTTGTAGGTACATAATATATGTATTTAATCTGATAAATTTTCATTAAAGGTTACTACAATGCCTGCAAATCTGAATCATATTGAGGCGGCCAGCTTACTTTATGCTGGACTAACTGCTTGGTCAAGTCTCAAAATATCAGGGGATTTATGTTTTTCGAATGTCAGTAATAAAAAAGTTCTCGTCCTTGGAGGTTCAGGCGGAGTGGGATCAATTGCTGTTCAACTTCTTAAAGCATGGGAAGCCAAAGTAAAATATTTTATTATTAAATCTATATTTGTAATTTTGAAGATTTCAATTAATTTTCTTTTTACAAAATGACTGATTAATATAATTTAATTTTAATGTTTCATTTGAGAGGTTTCCTTATTGCAGTCTAAATATTTGTATTACTCCTACCCCCTCCAGTTCATTTGTCAACTTAATTTAGGAGATACTGCTAAATTATTTTTACTATGAAAAAAATAATAATTAAATTTTTTTTTTTAAGTGCTGAATTTGAGGCCCCTTTGATTTATGAGGTTCTAGGCGCGCATCTCATACGTTTGGGGAGAAATACGCCACTCTCTGTGACTAAGTGTTGTTGAGATCCAGGAGGGGGAAATTCACTTAAGCATAACAATTAATCATATCCATGCGCGGATCCAGAAGGGGGGCGATGAGGCCCCCCCCCCAAAGCATTGGAGAACTAAATTTTTTATATGTTTATTTAAAACTATTGAGCTAGTTATTTGGGGCGGGGGAAGCTGGCAACTACTGAAATAATAAAAATGCACAATGAAATAAAAATAATAATTTTTTAGAGTAGTATTTTCTTCAATTTACATTAAGGTAGTTTCACAAATGCAAAAATTCAAGAAGTCTTTGAAACTTAGAATATAAGTAATTAAAAGGATAATAAACATATTGTTAAAATTTGAAGACGATTTACCGCACCAAACATGAAATAATTGCAATTAAAAATGACATTTTTTACATATGGTAGATAGGGAAAGGGTGGGGAAATGATCATTATTTTATTTTTTTTCATTGAAGGACTTTCACCATCTTGATGAAAAACTAATATTTATTAGAATAATATATTCGGAGTAACTTAAAAAAAAATTGAAATTATAGTTTTGATAAAAAACAAAAAACAAAAAAAAACATATTTGGGCGATTATTTTTAGTGGAGGGGATATAAGATCAATGGCTTGGAACGATCCGGAAAGTATGTGTGTATCCATATAGAGATTTCGTAGAGTGAGTGGTACAATCATGTTTAAAAAACATAACCTAAAATTTTAGTTCCGTTCATATTTATAGAGTGGTTACGAGGCTAAAACTTTTTTGTGTGGATTGTCTCGAAAGAACCTCCTTAATTAAAACATCTGGTAAAACTTGGTCGCTGCCGCCCCCCCCCCCCAACCAGTGGTCTGGATCCGGGCCTGATCATATCACCTTTCAAATATGAGATTCTTTTATTGTAAATATCGACTTCGATCTTTGTTTGAAAATTCTATTATTTTAAATTATTTTTGATCCCCCCTTTTGGGTCACTATCAATTTCATGTTGGGAGTCATTTTCATAAGCTCGTCTAGGATGCATATAACAAAATGTCGTACTAATTGAATCAAAAGGTCTTGGACTTATATTGTCGTTTAGACAACACCTCCTCCCCCATTTTGGCCCCGAAAGAAATAATGACTCTTTTTTATTATCATCATCATCATCATTAGCCTGTCGATAGCGACAATCCACTCCTGAATATAGGCCTCTTCCATCAAATGGAAGGGTTGGCATTAAGTCACCACGCTTGCCAGACGGATTGGTGACTAGGAATCAGATTATAGCCGGTCAAATATCAATGCAGGGACTCGGACTCGAACCCGGGACTCCTGCTTAGAAGGCTAGTGTCTTAAGCTCTCGGCTAATCCGATTCCCCTTTTTTATTATAGGACCCTTTTTTATTATAGGACCCTTTTATAAGTAAATTATAGGACCCTTTTATAAGTAAATTCCATTTTTCTTGGTATTTTTAGTTTTAACATTTTAAAATGTTGATTTTTTAAGAACCCCCATTATAAGATTGGAGTAATTTTTGGAGACGGACTGATAAGTGAATTAAGTGGATATCGATGAGGCAGTCCAAAGAAGATAATTTACACTATCTTTTTAACCGACTTCAAAAAAGGAGAAGGTTCTATATTCGACTGATTTTTTTTTTTTTTTGTGCCTATGTTACCTCATATCTCCGCCAATTGTGAACTGATTTTGAAAAAAAATTTTGCATTGGGTTCAGTCTACCTTCCGATTGGTCCCATTTTTTTCAAAGGTATTAGACCTTTTTTTTAGGTTTGTTCAGGCCTAACTTCTTTGTTTATGAACAGATTTCGATGATTCTTTCTTATTGAAAAGGGGGTATCTTAGGGATGGTGCCATATTAATTCGGTCAAGCTCTGATGATATGATCACCATTAATAACATCACTAAAAAGAGAAAAATAAAAATAATTTTAAGAAAAAAATAAACCGACTTCAAAAAAATTAAATGCAACAAATAAAATACACTAAAAGGTATAAAATAATTATTAACTTATTTAGTTACAACTAAACTACGAAATATTAACATGAAATTACTTTTTGTAGTCGGTGCCAAACAAACTATACCTATAAGCGAGCGTACCCACCAAACGTACTAAATAAGATCCGTCGAGTGTGATTCATAAAAGGTATATGTTTGACACCGACTTCAAAAAGTAATTTCATGTTAATATTTCGTAGTTTAGCTGTAACTAAATAACTTAATAATTATTTTATACCTTTTAGTGTATTTTATTTGTTGCATTTAATTTTTTTGAAGTCGGTTTTATTTTTTTCTAAAATTATTTTTTATTCATAAAAACCGACGTTTCGGAGGCTATTCCTCCCTATTCAGGTTTTGAAAGTCAGTGAAGGAAACTTAATGCGACATTCTCTGTCTCCTCTTTTCAGTGGCAGTAACAATAATATATTGTATATCATTCTCAGCACCTCTTGTTATAAATTATAATGTAGTGATTATACATTATAATTCTGCTGAGAATGATATACAATATATTATTGTTACTGCCATTGAAAGAGGAGACAGAGGGGAATGTCGCATTGGAATTCCTTCACTGACTTTTCAAAACCCTGAAGAAGGAAGGAATAGCCTCCGAAACATCGGTTTTATGAATAAAAAGATAGTGTAAATTATCTTCTTCTTTTTTGGACTTCCTCATCGATATCCACTTAACCCCCCATTATTTTGGTTTGGATTTCAACCAAAATTAATAATTTCACTACAAATTGAAATGTAAAACTTTTCCAAATTCGGTAGGCTGTTCCAGTTTCGGTGAATTAATAATGTTAAATGATAAATATTTAAATGTGATATCGTCGCCTTAGAGAGTAAAACCTGCTAACTCACAACAAGGAAATTTTACAGGGGAGAGAAAAACAAACAAAATTTAATATTGTTCTTATGGAAAAAAATATTTTTCACATTTTTTTCTACAACTTAGATCGTAATTTTAAGTAGCAGTTTTACTTGGACGATGCTGCATCTCTTTTTCTTTCCAACGGTATTAATATGTTGTTTTTTTTTTAGGAAAATGATGAGAGAAGGAGTTACACCAAAAAGGTGCAACCCCTAAAGGCCCCTCCATCGTGAAAAGAAGAAGAAAGAATTTTTATGGGTTGGGCGGGGGTCGAAGGTATCTGTGGATACGGGCCTTAAATAGCTGAAGGTTATAAGTCGCGGGAAAGATGGTGTCAGGGAGCGAGTTCCAGTCTCTGGAGGTCATAGGGATAAAAGAGTTGGCGAAAGCGCTCTGTTCGACTTTTATCCAATTTGACAGCGAAGGGGTGCTGAGCATTTGAAAACCGCGTGTGATAAAAAATGGATTTATCAGGTTTACACTCTAAGCTGGCGATAGGTATTCATTTCGATTTATTATTTTCCTACCTCGAGTGAAAAGGCCGTTACTAGAATAATAGAAATTAAGAAATTATTTTTTAATATTGTGAAACAGACATGGACTTGTATTTGGCATACTTGCAATTAATTTCAAATTTATAAAATATAATCTGAGGTTTTTTTAATATTTTCCTATTTTACTAATTCATGTATTTCTATATTTTATTCAGGTAACCTCAACTTGTAATTGTGATGCCAAATATCTTTTGGAATCTCTCGGTGTTGACAATGTGCTTGATTATAGTGATCCAAATTTTAAAGAACAACTTAATCAAATTGGAAAGTAAGTATTAAAATTCAAGTAAAACTCATTTCCTTTTCTTACTCTTATAAACTGCTGGACAAATGTTTTGCATAACATTTAAAAATGTTGTAATTCTATTTTTTTTTTTATATATTTTTCGTCGCAATTAACTTTAATTAAAGGAGAAAAAGTGACTTAACATTTTGTTTATGTTATTAAATGACTTTTTTAGGACGGAGCCCTCGGAAAGCGAGGCGCCCGCCAAAGGCCGCTTGTACTAGTTGTGGTGGTTAATAATGTCCTTTTTTCGGCATGAGGAAAACACAAATTTTTTCAGTACTGGCAAAAGTGGTTTATTCAAAGTATGCACCATCGGATTCTACACATTTTGACCAACGATCCGACAAATCGTATACCCCTCCCAGTAGAATTTCTCCCCTTTCGAGGCGAGCCAAGATTCGAGCCATTTTGCCACTTCTTCGTAATTAGCGAAGTGCTGGTCAGCCAATCCGTGTGCCATTGACCTAAAAAGGTGGTAATCCGATGGCGCGAGGGTAGGGCCTCCCATTCGAGCGCTTTGATGGTTTCTTTCGTCGATTTGGCGGTGTGCGACGAAGCATTGTCGTGGAGCAAAATGCCACACGTCCATGTCTTCGAGCCCATTGTGGCCGTTTTTGGATCAATGCATGATTCAAATTGATCAATTGTTGTCTGTAGCTGCCCGCATCAACAGTTTCGCCCGGTTTTAGCAGCTCATAATACAGCAAACCTTTTTGGTCCCACCAGATGCACAGCATTCTTTTCTTTCCGAAACGATTCTTCCGTGGGCTCGACGGTGCCGCTTCTCCAGGTGAAAGCCATGACTTTTTGCGCTTGGGATTGTCGAAAATAGATCCACATTTCACCTCCCGTGACGATACGATACAGAATCGACTTCCTTTCTTGACGAACAAGCAACATTTCAGTCATCATTTTTCAGCTTCTGCATTTGCCGGTCGTTCAAGTCATGTGGCACCCATCTGCCTTCCTTGTGGATCTTTCCCAATGCTTTCAGCCGGTCCCCAACTGTTCTGCGGCCTACTCCGAGTCTCTCTGCCAGCAAGTCCTCCAGGTCAGCATCCTCAAACTTTTTCGGCTGTCCAGACCGCTCCTTGTCGTTCACATCAAAATCACCACTTCGAAACCGTCCAAACCAACGTTGGCAGGTTTTTCAGATTGAGCATGGTCCCCATAAACTCCCCCGAGAATACGAGCCGTTTCCGCAGCCGATTTCTTCATTAAAAAATAGTGCAACATCACCTCCCGCAAATGCTCTTTTTCGGCACAAAATCCGCCATGTTTACAAGCCAATATCTCATACACAAATGAACCGAATGTTGACATGTTATATGCCGTTTGAAAGGTGATTACTAACACTATAAAACCAAAAAATATTTGGATGAGTTTGGTGGAAAAATACCGAAATGCCATCTGTTAGAAAAAAGGACATTATTAACCGCCAAACCTAGTATATATAATTATCTATATAATTAATTTATTTGTTAAACACTATAATTTCTGAAGTTTTGACTTTCATTATCAGTATCTTTAATTATAAATATTTATTAAATACCTTTTGCTACTCACGGAAAATTATAACATTTTTAAATTTTATCCAAAACTTTTCTCCAGCATTTTTTATTTACCTATATAAAATCACTCACTCAATCTTTTGAAGAAGAAATAAATTTAAATGTTTTAATTTCGATATTGAAGGAGACAATAAAAGAGTGTGTCTTCTTCTGGAATTATAAATTTTATTTATTTATAACGAGACTATAGTTTCGAGGGCTTTGCCCTCTTCATCAGTCTATTACAATGGATTCACAGGAATTAATTTATGAATGAATAATTCCAGCAGAAGACACACTCTTTTATTGTCTCTTTCAATATATAAAAATTCTGCTACTCTCGGCACAAAAACTTTCAATTTCGTTTTAATTTCATTAGCTATCGACTGCGCCTCATGTTTAACATTAGCGTCATTCGAATTCATAGATTTCGGGAAGATATAAACGAAGAGGCTTAATCGCTTCTATTCGACTCTCCCATCTAGTTTCGGACAGCGGCTTTAATGTTAAATTTTTTATATGCTCTGTTAAAATTTGTCAACGATGTGTTGAAGAAGAAAATTTTTTTTTTGATCTATTGAAAAAAAATTTACAGTTTTCAACCGACACCTTAGCTGCATCATCGACGACTAAATTATGATTATGTGCAGCACAAGGAACAAAAAAGGCAATGTGATAATTTGGCGCTCCTCCCGACGTGCCGCTTTGGTGCAGTGCATCCAAGGCACCCCGGTTGGCGCGGCCCTGTGTTTATGGTTAGTGTAGATGTGCACATGTGCTCGCAGCAGGTGTTTTCATAGATTCATTGCGCCTGTTCATGAGATTTTTTTTGCTTTTTTAATAAGAAATAATAACATATAATTAATTAAATAAGAAATAATAACATATAATATTACGAAATCTGGAGTTGAATTAGTTGATAAAAATGTGTGCAACTTATAACTTACAAAGTTACACTCGTCCTTGGTCGTTAGTTATATTTTTTACAATGCTAAACATAAATCATTTGCTCATGTTATATACACAGAAAACGCTACTAAACTAGAGCAATTCCTATATATTCACAAGAAAAAATAGGCAAAGTTGAAACAAGTTGATGAAGACCAAAAAGAAGAACCTTCAACCAATACAACCAAAAATAGAAAAAAATATTTTCCTTGTCAACACGAAAAGAAACAAAGATATACAAAATATAATTGTAAAAACTATAATAAATTTCCATGTTTAGAACATACAAATATAGTTTGTAAAACATGTTTAAACTAAGTGTAAATAGATATGAATCAGATGAATTTGAATAGGTTTTGTTATGTACTCTAGAGTAAATAATCATCCAATTTATTTCTTGTTATTAAAAAATGCCTGATTAGGATTTATTAATAATAATTTTATTTTGCCCCCCCCCCCCCCCCCCTTAAAAAACTGTTTTCTTTTACGAATCTAATAGATGCATTGCGCCCGAACACGTGACTTTTCGACTGCGGGTTAAATGACTAGAGGAAAGAGAAGGGAAAGAAGAAGATGAAAGTGAAAGAGCTAAATGAAGGCCCAAGCAGCCATAGAGCAAGCTTACAGGTTGGGGAGAAAAACGAAGGAAAGAAATAGACTTATAAAGATAACATTCAAAGATATAAAAGAAAAGCTGAAGGTGACAGATAATAAAATGACACATAAAGGAACAAAAATATTTATAGATGAGGACTATCCCAAAGAATATGAGATAAGAGAATAAAGCTCATACAAAAGGCAAAAGAATTGAGAGAGAAAGACAACAGAAGTGTGTTTGTAAATGGGGAAAAAATAAATATAGATTGAATTTATTATGAACTAGGCGACGATCATGATGGGGAAGGACTAAAAAGAGTGGAAAAAAAAAACGATTGGAGGAGAGAAAGAAATATCAAAATGATGAATGTGGCCTGACTGAAAAACAAGTCAGGACTTGTGGAAATTTCTAACATAAGACAATATGATTGTATAGTGGCATTGGAAACGTGGATTGAAAAGAATAATCAAATATTTATAGATAGGAAATTGGAAAGCGAATCCCTTGGTAATTGAACCCAACTGCCAAAAAGCAATCCAGATTAATGACTGCTCTCCGAGGTGCAACCAATCAGACCTAAAATTTTCACTCAAAGAATTATTCTTCATCATATAAAATTTCGTGGTCGGTCAAGTGTTTCTAAATTTAAACAAACAGCCAAACCATAATAGCTTAAATAAAAATTGGTGAGGATGACAAATTTTAAAAATTTTCAAACTCGAAGAGCAATTGAATGACTATCTACAGAAAACCCCTTCTTGATTTTCAAAGCATCTTAATTTTGCTATATTCTCGAGAAAATGAACTTTTATATTCATTTCGAAAATAGTCATTCTTCGAATTATTTTTATGTTATAAATATATTTTCTATAAATTTTATTTATTTTACTACGGATGTACTTGACCTAACTCTACACTCAAATAATTACACTTTTCATTAGTTTAAAAAGCCTTTGAATTCCTTAATTTCCTTCATCATCATCATTGAGTATACAGTCCTAAGACTGGTTTGATGCAACAATCCGTCTCCACTCGACTCTGTCCCCCGCCAGCTGTTTGACCTCTCTAAATGTCTGGCATCCCATATCCCCAATTATTTGGTTGAAATATTCTAATCTGGGTCTTCCCCTTCCCTTTTCTTTCCCACCTCCACCTCCAAGATATCCCTAAGCAGTTCCCCATGTCTCAGTGTGTGTCCCATCATCTGACCTCTTCTCTTCTTCAGACTCTTCCACAAGGTTCTTCTTTCTCCGATTCTTCCAAGAACTTCTTCATTTGTAATTTTATCCATCCATTTGATATTCATCATTCTTCTGTAGCACCACATTTCGAAAGCCTCTAATCTCTTTCTCTCCGCTTCCCTAATTGTCCAGGTTTCACCCCCTATGGCTATGCTCCATACCTATGTCTTCAATAGCAACTTCCTGTTTTCTAATCTGATTGAGGAGGAGCATAGTAGTTTTTGTTTTGAATTAAACCTTTTTTGCTTGGGCAATTCTTGATTTAATTTCGTTTTCGCTCCTCCCATCCCATGTTATTTTACTTCCTAGGTAGCAGAAATCCTTAACTCCTTCTAGGTTTTCTTGGTAAATTTTGATGCATTCCTGTCTCGTTTGTTCTTTTTCCTTAGAACTTTTAAATCTCACTTACTTACATTAATTCCTGTGAATCATTTGTAATAGACTGATGAAGATGGCAAGCTCTCGAAACTATAGTCTCGTTATAAATAAATTAAAAATTTATAATTCCAGCAGAAGACTCATACTCTTTTATTGTCTCCTTCAATTTATAAAAATTCTACTACTTTCTAGAAACTTTCAATTTAATTTCCTTTTAGACTTTAATAAATTCCCTATCTTTCATGAATGCAGGGTCTCGTTAAAAAAAAGTTTTTAATGAAATTTGTATTTTTTTTTTTTTTATAGATTTGATATCATCCTTGACTGCGCTGGATTAGGATCAGATGCTATATCAGAATATGGAAGATTTTTAAAGGAATGGAATTTTTCAAAATTTATCACATTAAAATCGCCTTTGTTAAAAAATTGCGATGATTATGGTTTAATACAAGGAATGACGAAAAATTTATTTGAACTATTTTCATATAATTTAAATTTGTTAAATAATACTAGTACTGTTCGATGGGCTTATTTTGTACCAACACAAACAGCAATACAAGAACTTGCATGCCTAGTGAAACATAGAAAGGTGCAAGATTTGAATTTCTTGTTTTTTTCTCCTAATTAATATAACATAATCAATTAATTTTTTTTAGCTAAAACCTTTAATTCAAGATGTTTATTCTTTCTCAAAACTCCCTGAAGCATATTTGCGTGTATCAGAAGGGCACCTGAGGGGGAAAATCGTTATTGATATGAAAAGAGAAGAACATGGAAATTAATTATTTTATCGAAACAAAATGAAATAAAAAATATATTTATTTACACATTTATTCATTAGATATATATATTTATTTAAATTAAAATAAATTATTCGTTTTTTTACACCTCATTTTTATCTTTGTCCAATATATGAAACATTCTTTTATGATGTTTTAATATTACTAGTATATAATAATAGATACAAATTTGCAGAAGATTCGGATAACATTCCGATTTTAAAATACTAATTAAAAATAGAAAAGAACATATCAAATGAGAGAACAAAAAATTATTACTATTCCAAACTATAATTTTCATTGTTTTAAGAATCAGGCGGCCATTTCCAATTTAAATAAGGATTGGTGACTCACACTCAAATTCGAATAAATTTATAATATGAAAAAGGCGTTCCAGGTGAGACTTTGGCAATCAGGTTGATGATTCTGAAGATTTTTTCGGATTGAAATGCTAAAATTGGTTATTTTTGCCACTCCTGAATGAAGCTGCAAGTGCATTAGATAACCAGACCACAGCTTTTAACAGATCGATGCTACTCATGGGCATCCTCAGGAATTTTCCCAAGGTCCAGTAAAACCTCAATATATATGTATACCTTTATATAAGTTAAAATTTAGTGAATAAAGTTCTAATTATATACATATATATATATTTTAATACCAAAGAATAAAAACAAATACATTATACTTAAGTAGGCACCGCGGAACGATCTTAGGCCAGGGGGTCAAAACTTTTGAAGTGATGTATGCATACCGGGGGGTCTGGGAGGTATGGAATAAGTAGACAAATTTCCAGGGGATCAGCTGACCCTCCTGACGCCACGGTTCCGCCGTCCCTGTACTTAAGTTTATCTAAAAAGTCGAGATATAAACAATATTTTTTCCTCTTAAAACATTTCAAAAAATCAGAGCTTGAAAGCCAGAGGAGGGGGGATTTGCCCCCCCCTCCTCCTACGGACGCCCTTGATGGTACTAGTTAACCCAAACTAAATCCATAATCACCTGAAAACTGCTTCTGAATTAAAAATCGAAATATCATTAATTAACTGGAAAAATTTAACCAATTTTCTTATATTTTTATGGAGGATCCAACTCGAAAAATCTTTAAAGATATCTATCTACATCATGAAAAACTGGTATGAACATTGCAAAGAATTTATGATAAATAAAATAAAACTCTTTCATGAACATAAAAAGAGTAAAATGTCAGAGTAATATATATCTATAGATCTCTCAAACCATGAGTTCTTTGGAACTTGAAATTTGGTAGTTACTTCATGGGTAGTAGATGCTATTTTTTTTTTTTTTTTTTATTTATTTAATGTCACTGGGAACAAAGCCCATTTAGACAGCACATAAGTAGAGTGTTGTAGGTAGTGAGGGAGCCGAGTTTTCAGCCGGTAGAAATTTTTATTTGCTATCCAGGATCGAACATCGTCATAATCGATCGATGCCGAAGCGAGGTCAGCGCGTTAGCTGACTGAGCTACCCGACTCCCCTAGATGCTATTTAAGAAATAATTTTTTTGAAATTCGAACCCTAAGGGGATTAAATAAGGTTTTTTTTATCGATATTTAATATTTATTTCCAGGAATTAAGATTTGTTTATATTATATTTATATATCAAAATATTTATATACCAAACGATATTAAATTTTTAACCCTCGCGAATGTCTCTCAGTTAATACGATATTTCAGAATATTAATTATATATAGAAAGGAGGATCAAAAAATGAAAAGACTACCAAATTTTGTATACATGATCTGTGAGTCCCTAGGGAACTTATAAATGCAAAAATCAACCGCCCAAAATAGGAGAGTATCAAGAAATGAAAATTCTTGGCCATTTTCATGAATCTTGGCTGGTCTCGAATTTATTTGATTTACCCTTACCGGCATAATGCTTAACAACCAAGTTTAATGAAAATAATTTAAATTACAAATTTAGAATCGATAAATTTAGTTTGTCATTCAAAATGGAAAGAATACATTTTAATTGAAAGTACTATTTTCTCAGCTGCACACTAGATTTTACTACTTTTTTCGAACTTGACCTGTTTTTTCACAGAATGTTTTGGCTGGGATTGTCTTTTCTCTTAAGGCCGCAAGAGATTTTGCCTCCCCTTGATGTCCCACCCCGTGCGTAGTGCACATATTGGTACACTGCGGCTGAACCCTGAAAACATAAATGAATGATGAAAACCATCTCAAACAATTAAACAATCTCATCCGATAGAAAAAGAAAATAATTCTCAAATTGAAATGATTAAAAAAACAATAGCATATTCAATCAATTTTTCATATAATAACGAACGGCTTTGAAACCTTATGTGAAAAAATTAATATTTATTTCAACCTAGAGCAAAACGACACACCAGTCTCATTTGATTACTATTTGAGAGATATAAAATTAATTAATTATCAAATCACAACAAATTAATTGAAACAAAAGTGTCAATATACTAGTTTTTTAAAGGAGATCTTTGTAAATAGAATTGATCATAGTCTCATATTCGATAGTAGTCAAAAGCTATTCCACGCCGGATATTATTACTGTCTTTTGTGGTTAGCCCTTTACCCCACCCAACTAGTCATCTCAATCAGAGTTAGCAACACAATTATAAATTCTCTCGGTTAGTTTAATAATAGAACGGGCTTTTATCACTATCACTAAAGAGACAGCTACAAAGATTCTATCAATGTAGAAAAAGCATTCAATAATACTAATAGGAATAGGAATATTTATTTATTTTTGAATAGACTGTCAATACAAATACAGTATACAAAAAGTATACCATATCTCAAACTGGATTCAACATAGGCATAATAAATATTTAAGAGAACCCTCAGAGGAACCGTATGTCGAAGAGTGCGGATCAGAAAACCATATTTATTGACCCTTTGTATAATCATATTGATGTGATTACTCCAGCTTAGATGTCTGTCAATATTTAGTCCCAAGAACTTCACCTCGTCTATAATTCAGATTGCTCCGAAATCATTCAAGCCTAAATTATGTTGTACGGATCCATACTCTCCAAACCGTATGTTTTGAGTCTTTTCGATATTTAACTGGAGGCTGTTCTCCTTAAACCACTGCGACACGCCAAGTGATAGCGAAAATACCATTCATTATATGCACAATTTTAAAATAGGTGGGAATAGAAATTAATTTATAATTTATTCCAAAATCAAGAATCCATTAATAGATGTAGGATACGAACATTTTGAAAAATTATTTTGATCTTAATGATAAACTGATAAAGAAGAGAAAATCCTCCAAAATGACGGTTTTGAAAATATTGAAAATGATGTTGAAATTCGTGAAAATCAATAACCTCTAGAGGCGCTTCTCCAGTGTGTCGAATTACTTATTCAATATTAGATTAAGGTATGGGGATTCGAATTTGAATCCTGAACGAATGTTAACAAAGGAAATAAATGGGTTAATAAATTTGTTTTAACAATTTATATTTAATAACAAACTTGAAGATTATATATATATATATATAACAAAACTTTTCCAAATACAAAACAATAACTCGACAATAACTTGACTATATAATAACAATTATTTAACAACTTTCATCTATGAACTTAAACTAACTTCTTTGTTCCAAAAACATGTCATCTCATCTCCTCGAAGTTCAGAGGTGCCAACACACAGATTGGCTCATTCAAAAACCCTACACCAAACTCATGGCGCGAATTTGAAGCCATTCTACTTGACACACTCCCACCTTAAAAGGTAAACCTTTTAACACTCACTTTCCGACACTTCCCGATATCTTGCCGGATCCCTAATTCTTCTTCTCTTCCATCTTCTCTTCTCTCTTCTCTTCCAACTTCTCTTCTGTCTTCTTCTACTTCCATTTTCTCTCCTCTCGCAACAAAACGTTGTTAGTAGGCCCAGTCTTTTCGAGGTAACATCACACAAGACATCCCCTCCACCATCGAGATTCTATTAAATGGCGCGGAGAACAACCTCTGCTGCCTAAATCAGCTGGATTCAGAGCTCCTTTTGTCGCTGCAAGGAGTTTCATTCTTGTAATCTCTCGTGTAGTGCCACTGGAGCTAGCGAGACGAAAGCCGCTAGAGAACGAGCAAAAGGCAACGATGCTTATCTCTACACTGGGCCGTCTCTGGGAGTAACACCACCTCCGCGTGGTCTAGCTGGATATCCGCACCTTTCGGAGAACTAAGAGTGTTACCCTTGGCGAAGAACGCAGTTGCCACTGGCATATATAGAAATATTTCTATGTCCTTAGTAAATCTGGAAAATGCACTGGATATGCTATATTATGTCATTAGACATATATAGTCCCATGGATGATCCTCCAATGGGCTATCTTTTTAGTATATTCAGTGGGCCAAGAGGTGCTATGTTATGCCGGCAACAGATGCAGCAGCTGCTGCATCAAAACTAACTATGGTGAACAAATCTCTTGAATTTATCTGATAAATTCTAAAAGAGATAAAATGCTATGATATTACATTAGAAATATCATAAACACGATTGTTTCTACAAATCCTACTACATCGACTCTGTCGATTATTGAACACACAAATTTATGAATATATCACTATCAAAATGATGATGATATCATGTTGCATAAACAATTATGCAAGAATGCATGTATTGGAATGGTGACCTACACATTTCGGCATATATAGAATTTCTTCTATCTTTTTAGTATATTTCGGTTGATCCTGCCAGGATATGCTATTTTATGTCTATGACATATATAGTAAGAAATACTCTATCCTTTTAGTATATTCAGATGCGCTGCTCTGGATATGCTTCATTATGCCGAGATGTTGGTGGCTTGAACCAAATACGCCGACACTGCGGGCTTTGGCCTGGTTGAGTGGTGTGTGCGGCCGGGCTGATCAATGGCACAGCAGTAAGCCAATAATTCACGGCGCATGGTTTGATGGTGGCCATGCAGATTGATAAGCATAAATAAGCTGTCATTCTTTGATGATAATTATAACTATTTCATAAGACAGTAAACAGTAATAACTGTAACCAGCAGTTGAGGGCGCTGCTGGAAATTGCTTATCAATATGAATAATTCATAACGGCCGATGAAAATCACCAGTATATGGTGATGGCTACAAAAGCTGGCCATGATTGATTCCGTGACTAGCTCATCGGCTTCCACGCTCGGAGCACCGCGATGTCCACGTATCCAGGAAGTGACAAACCTGCAAGCCGAAATTGGTGTTGCTCTGGCATTATGCTTGCTAATCAGTGCGAGCGGGGGACGTACGTGTATTGTACCCGCTCGCATGCCATGGCCGTAGTCATGACAAGGGAGTTGACTAGCCCTCTGATTTAAAATGGTCCAGCGGCACATCTGATGAGGAGGCAGATTGGGCTTGGCGAGCCCACGCTGAGTGCAAGCCAATCAGTGCGAGCGGGGGACGTACGTGTATTGTACCCGCTCGCTTGCCATGGCCGTGGTCATGACAAGGGAGATGACTTGCCCTCTGATTTAAAATGGTCCAGCGGCACATCTGACGGTGGTTCAGATTGGGTTTGGCGAGCCCACGCTGAGTGTAAGCCAAAACGGTAAACACACCTAAAGTAGCCTGCAGCTGCCATTCAATTGGTGTCTTACGGGTTCCTTTAGAATGAAGGACTGGCGCCCTTTACCGAAGTGAATGCTAATCTGTGCCACTTGACTGTGGTATGCATGGTTGATTACCATGGAGTCCGATAAGCTGCATGGTTATATATCATGTAGAAGAGGTTGTCGACTTCCAGATTTAAAAGACAAGCCTGGGTTGGCACAAAAGGTGACGAACCGCTGGCCAAGCGAACAATCGGTTCACGAACTTAGGCTGGAGATTTTTAATCTTACACCCTAAAAGCTGCAACACAGTGGGTTTGCTTGGTACACATAACAAATAGAGGTATAGGCAGAAAGCCGCCTGGAATGGAGGGTGGCGAGTCGTTTGCCAGACGACAATCGGTCGCGGACCTGGGCTGAAGATTTTGAATCTTCAAATCCTACTGGTTGTTTTTACAGCGGGCGTGAACCGCATTGGACGCTTTGTAAGCGCTCGACTACCATTGTTTCGGAGCTTGCTTGGCGAACAATGCTTCTGATTATGTAAAAACGGAGCATTCGTACTTGGCTGTTTGCAGCAGGTGTGGGCCGGCTTGGGCGATTTGCAGGCGGTTTGTCAGGTGTATGTGATGTTGCAATCACATCAGGTTAACCAACCGCACATGCAGTCTATCACGTACTGGGACTGTGGGAAGAGAGTCCGAATCTGAAGAGGTGGAGCATGGAAAGTCATGTGCAAGAGAAACCTCGACCAACCATACCAAAGGTTGTTGAAAACAAATGGTGCCATGGGGAATGGAGAAAGCCCTAGGGACGAAAGTTCCTAGCTCCATTCGACTGAGGTTGGTCTCGTGGTGGCACAAGGATTCGTCTAGATAGCTGTTGTTAACTCGCCAGCTGTTGATAGCTTCAACACTAGCGAGGGTGGAATATACGCCCGCTATATTTCACGTATACCTCTGCGTATACACCAATA